>PVJD01007023.1:0-89823 GCA_004026545.1 Mormoops blainvillei | reverse complement strand
CTCCCACTCAGATCCACCATCTTGTCCAGCGGCATCTCCCTGAGGTCTCCAACCACATAGTTCTGGCAGCGGTCAGCAGGAATGAAGGCCACGAGGGCCCTGATGGCGTTCCCCATGCAGAGGCTGGAGGCATGGCGAGCCGCAGCCCACCAACCGATGGGGCTGCCGCTGACTGCCCTCAGGCCTGTCCTCTCCTCCCGTTATAACGTGGGGATGGCGCGACAAAAGCCAGTCACTTCAACAGAAAAGTGCTTCTGATAGCAACCTGAGTGTCGAGTGACAGGCCCAACAGACAGGCAATGTCCAGGAAGCCGGATCTGACTCCCCTACTTGCTTTAAATCCCCTAAACCCCAATCTCCTTTATCTACATTTAAAAAAATTTGTTTCAAGCTGAAAATAGCTTCACTGTTTTTTTTCTAATGATAAAACAATGAGACATTAGGTAAAGGTGTGAAAGAGGAAAGTGGAAAACACTCGTAGTCATACTGCTCAAGGATAAATACTGTAAACAATTTAATATAATGTATGTCCTCCAGTCTTTTTGCTACAAGTAATTTGTTTAAAAAAAATTATACCATTTAGGAATATTATGTTTTACCATAACATATGGACATATGTTTCTGTTTTGCAGGTATCTACACAATTATAAACTGCAGAATCTATTATATGGATGCACCATAATTTAAACAGATCTTTATCATTGGGTATCTAGGTTACTTACAGTGTGTCACTATTATAAATATCCTCGTGCATACAATGTGAGAAGTAATCCACTAATTTCTTTAAGAAACGTCCTTATAAGTGTTTCTGGGTCAAAGATACGGATCCTTTTAAGGCTTTTTTCATTAATAGTGTCTCCTCCCTACCCCAACCAAGCCTGAACCAGTGAACATACTCTACAGGTGTCCATATTCTTATTTCTTCGTTCTTACCAGGTAACAGTTTTCCACATTTAAAAAATTTGCCTTTGCCCTGGCTGGTGTGGTGCAGTTGGTTGGAAAGGGCACAGGTTTGATTCCCGGTTAGGGCACATGCCCAGGTTGTGGGTTCCAGCACTGGTAGGGGCAGCTGATTAATGTTGCTCTCTCACGTCAGCGTTTCTCCCCCCGCCCCCAACTCTCTCCTTCCCTTCCTCTCTCTCTAAAATTAATTAGCATGTTCTCAGATGAGGATAAAAAAAAAATAGCTGTTGACAAGAGACAAGTAGAAAGGCAGAAGAAAGAGAAGGAAAGCCAGCCTCCTAACCCTTAAATAGCTAAGACTGTATTGCTATAGTGCATCTGTGGCAGGTGTAGCTAACTGTCCATCAGAGGTTTGTGCTTCCCTGCCACAGTGTGGAGTTGTAGGAAGCAGCTGTCTGGCTGGGACATTTTCTAGTAGTGTAGGGCAGGGAGTCTAATTCTGGCCAGGGAAATGTGGGCAGAAGTGATATATATCACTTCTAGACCTGGCTCATTTAAAACAAACCTCGCCTTCCTCCACACTCTTGTTTCCATCTGCTAGCTGGATATCCACACCCAGGGTGACCTTAGAAGCCACCGAGTGTGTGGAAGTCACATGTGGAAGTTGGCAGGGCCTTAGTCATCCTGGATCCCTGAATAAATGCTAGGATCAGAACACCTCCTGCCTCCCAAAGCACTCCCTGCCACCAACTGGAGTTAAGTAAACGAGAAATAAACTTCAATTATGTTAAGCCATCCAGATCTGGTGGCTTATCACATGATTTTAATTAATAGAGCAGTTCAAAATGAGGCAAAACTACATATATTGATATGCAAAGATATTCTTAATAAAGGGGGGGAAGCAAGTTTCAGAACAGTTCTTTTAATAATCTCATCTGTAAAAATACGTTTATATTCTTGTATATGCATAAAAGTGTCTATGAAATAACAATGATTATCTCTGGGGAATCTGCCTAATGTTTTGGGGGTGATAGGAATGCTGGCTTTTCTATTTACACCCCCTCGTACCATTTGTTTGTTTTTTTAATTGTAGCCATACACTACTTTTAAATTGAAAAACTCTGGTCCAGAGGAAACAATCCATTAGCCTGCCTGCTGTCTGGATAGTATCCAAGTTTGGGGGGAGGCTTGGTACACCCTTTGACCTCCTGGACTGCGTTCACTGAACAGAGCGACAGAAGAGCATTCTCTGTGACAGGCCATCCTACAGAGCTATCTGGTGATGCAGCGCGTCACCCTCCGCCTTCTCTCCACTCAATCACACTGAGTGTCCTTGGACTTTCCACACAGTGAATGTCAAGGGCTATTATCTTGAGTCCTCTCCTTGCTTTGTTGATTTGTCCTGTAATAACTAGCCTCTCAACAGGTACTGTGCTTTACCTCTATATTTAGTGCGGCCAGTAGTAACCACAAATGGTCATGAAGCAGCTGCCCCGCTGTCATCTCTAGAAATGATAATGATGATAATGACTGCTATTCATATTTATAACTAATCTGCTAAATACTGAACACTGTGTCAGGTGCTTTACATATACTGTTTATTCTCACAACACCTGCCAGATAAATACTTTTATCCCCAATTTTCAGGTGAGAAAGCTGAGGCTCAGAGAGCTTTAATAATAGCATCAAGTACTTTTTGAGCACCTATGTTCTAGATGCAGGGCATCTCGTGGCTAAGAAGATAAATAAGACCCTGATCTCACAGAGTATGTAATTCTGTCAGAGCGTGTGTGTGTGTAGTGGGCTTAGGTCATACCAGTTGACAAACTTGCCCTTACACATTGAACTTTCACTCAACACTTTAACGCCAGCCCCTAAATATGAGCTAAGGATAACCAGAGTTGAGAAAGGCCTTTTACATTGAAAGTGGAGTTCTGGCGGGTTTCCAAATGACTGTGCTTACAACACCCCTCACCTGGCCCCCCCATTGTTCATGGCTGGTAGGGTTGACATCTATTTTATTTACATATATATATATATATATATATATGTAAATATATATATATATATATAGTTTTTTTGTGTTTTTTTTTTAAAGGGGAGGGAGAGGGAGAGAAAAATTGATCAGTTGCCTCTTGCATGCTCCCAGCTGGGAACCTGGCCCACAACCTAGGCATGTGCCCTGACCGGGAATCAGATATGATGCTTTGGCTTGCGGGATGACACTCAGCCTGCTGAGGCGCACCAGTCTGGGGAGGATTGGGGTCTTGAGGCTTCAGGAAAAGAGCAGTGGCCTCTTCATCTCCCTTGTACTCTCATGGTCCCACGCTCTATTCATTTCTCACTTGTCAGCACTTCCTCCTGGGGCCGTACAGAGCTTTGTCACTTCCCACCTCTAGCCTGGCCAGGGCTTCTGATTCCTATAAACTGAAGGCCAGACCCCTCAGCGAGGCTTAGAGGATCCCCCAGGATCCGGCCCCTGCCCACCTCTCCAGTGCGTCAGGGACTACTGGCCTCCTCCTCTGGCTCCTGCTGGTTTACCACAGGGGCCAACCCTGTTCCCAGTCAAGACCTTCCCACATGCAGCCCTTACGGCCTGGAACGCCCTTCTCCACCCGCCCCTCTCTTCACTCTTACTCGTTTGTGCCGTCCCACCTTACATGTCATTTCCTGACCTCAGAGTGAGGTCAGGAAATATTTGTACATATTTGTTATTCTCTCTGTAAATGTCTGTTGCCCATCTCCCCCACTGCACCATCATCTCCGCAAGGGCAGAAGTCAGCAGGAGCCCGCTCCCTGCCCAGTTTGTTGGTCTCGACCTCAGTGCCTGGCGAAGGGTAGAACTTCAGCAAGCAGAAAATAATGAGCCGATGCTGATGGGCTGCCGAAGCAGGCATTTATTTGCACACAGAAAATTATTTTTTAAATAGGAAAGAACACATTTAACTTATTGCCCCTTGTTAGTACTGTTATGGAGAGTCCTTTGTGTAAAAAACTTGGAGCTTTAAATATATGATTGTACTTATAAAGTATTTATAATGTGACATATATATGTAGTTTTGGAAGCTAAGTTTCTCGATGGCCTGGACAATAGGCCCTGTCCACAATTATGGCCGAAGGCCATTTCAGCGACCACATGCTCCCTACATTATGACATAGGATTTGCTGTTGGAACACAGATCAGTACTACTTACTTACTACCTGTAGTGTTTCATGGCTCTGTCGGATTCAATGTAGCGCTGTGAGTAAATGGGTCCTTTCAATTTATCAGCCTTTATCAGTGATTCTTAATTATTGCTGGGCGGTCTTGCCCTCCAAGAGACAGTTGGCCATGTGCAGAGGCATTCCTGGTTGTCACACTGAGAGTGCCCCTGGCATCTTGTGGGTCGGGCCTGCATGCTGCTCTCTTTCTGCAGCACCCACACAAATTGTCTGGCCCATAATGTCAATAGTGCCAAGGCCGAGAAACGCTGGGCTGTCCTAATTAATGCCAGCCAGTCCTTTTTCAGGAAAACGCAGCACAGTGATCATCGAGTGGATACAACTGGTGTTTTATCTCTTTGACTGGAATACGTTTTTGTTTTCAGTTGTAGAGAAAATTTTCTTTCGATTTGAAAAAATTGATTCGATAGTACAGAAATATCTCATATTAAATATACTTTGCTTTGGCATTCTTGGTATTCCCCAATCTTCTCGGTAAGTAAAGGGTTGATAACGTGAATGCACCTTTGGGTTTGGACCTGCGAAGTTTGAATTGACTATAAACTTTATAAAGGACTCATGAAGTCTCTCGTAAGTTGGTTTTTTGGGGGGGCCGGTAGGGAGCGGGGGCGGGGGGTGGATCTAATGTATTTCCCAATGGAAACAATGCTTCAAGCACTGGTATTCCAGGTTCATCTACAAGAGTTGGCATACCCCGTGGAACAACGGTGCTAATATAGTGCTTGCAGTCTGACTGACAGCTGTGCGTAAGATGGTTTCTATGAGATAACCAGCTCCGAGCTGCAGCCAAAGCATCAGGCCCGGTAGCTAGAGGTGATTTCAGCAGACGGTAGATGCTACTAAACTCTGGGGCCACCTGGAGCTGGGCACATTGCTGCTGCGGTGCAGCCAGGGTTCTATCAGAAAGGAAAGCCTCGGTAAAAAACCAGCGCTTTCTGCCACAGGAATGTGTGGTGTGTGCGGGTTGGAGGTGGTGGACCAGAGGTGGCATTTTAGTGCCACTATTTCCTGTCTGTATGGCCTTGGTGAGGTTGCTGAGCTTCTTGGGAAGCCTTTAGACAGTTGTCGAATGGAGATAATAGCAATGTCATGGTGAGGCTTAATTGACAGTAAATAATACCCAGAACACAGTAGGAGCTTAATCCATGTCAGCTTTCCCCCTCCTACTGCAAACTTTCTCTCACCAATACTTGCTTGGTACCACCTCACATCTTTAAATAATGTCAATATTTGCCCAGGGCACATCATTTAACTACTGCCAACTTAGAACCTCCTGGAACTGGTGGAGCAGCCTTACAACTTTGGTAACGATGGAGCCATCAAAAAGCCTGATGGGTAGTGAGTGGCCACTGCACAAGGACCATGAAGCTTGTCTTCTGACGCTGGTGTGCCCGTGGATCCTCGTGGCATGAGGAGGTAAGGGGATCTTGGTACAACCGGAGGTAGTGACAGCATCTCTCCCTGACTGTTGCCTTTTGTTCCACACCCACTGCAGAGCTGACAGTGGAATGAGGTGCATTGGACCTGGGGGCACTTGCTCAGTCAACCCTCTCAAGTCTTTCAGAATTTCTGTGATCCAGGTTCAGTCCAGCAGGCATCAGGTTGGAGAAGCAGGGACCTTGGAGAAGTGTATGAAAGACCATCAGCTGCAGGTTTTCCTCATAAATATCTGTGATGCTCCCCTCAGGAAGTGTATATATATAGAGAATGACAAAAGAGCAGTTATGAGTAGATCGGGGATCTAGGGATGTCTGGCTTTGAAAGGCCACAAACCCACTGGCCTCCCTGGAGGTCCAAGATGATCTCTGTGCTCCTTTGTCGGAAAGTTTCTCCCGTCTACTTTTGGTTCACCATTGCCTTGTCTTAGGCGTCCCTCTGACAGTAGGGCTCAGTTTGAAGACTTGGCTGAATCTTGCCCAGATCGAGTCCTATGGATGGGGTGGCATGGTATTGTGGGAAGGGTCCCAGACTTGGACTCTAAAGATCTGTGTTTGAATTTCTCTAATTGCGGTGTGCCCTTGGCCTGTCGTTTAACTTCTCCAGCTCACCTTTTCCTCACCTGCAGACAAGAGGTTTGGGCTTGGTTGTCCCTCAGGCTCCCATCAAGCTTGGTAGCAAGGACCTCCCACTGTGTGACTCTGTGTCACCAAACATGTTGTGTCACTCAACTGTAAATGTATATTAGGGATGAGGCAAAGGGCAGGGGGCTGTGCTTGAGAAAAACAGTTGTTGTGTGTGAATTCTGGAAGAAGTTGGCAAAGACCTTGACCTGGTCTTCCTTTTCTGTAACCCTCCAAGATAGGTAGGGGGCCAGAATGACAAAGGGAAAGAGAGTGAATGGGCTTTGGAATCAGAAGAGTTTGAGTTTGCATATCGGTGTTGCCATTAGCTAGGGTAAGTTAAACAATCTCTCTGAGTCTCAGCTCACTTCCTTGCAAAACTGCAATAATAACACCCACTGCAGGGGTTGTTCTGAGGTCTGTAAGATAATGTGCTTAAAGCATCTTGCACGCGACAGGTGCTTGAAAACATGGTTGCTACTACCATGAATTTGTTATTAATGCTGTTATTAGCTACTGGGCGGGGGTTATTCCAAGGAGTCCTAGGGGATGCTCAGGTGAACTGAGCCAGCTCTGGGACTGCTTCTCCCACTTCCTGGGGCCAGTCTAGCCTCCTGGTTTCATGTTGGGAGGGCCTAGGGCTGATTCTACACCTTTTGGTTCACTATCCCAACTCCTTCTCCCACCATGATGTAGGAAAACATAACTTCATCCTACCCTGGCCCAGTGGCTAAGTTAGTTGGAGCGTCATTCTGTACACCAAGAGGTTGTGGGTTCAATCCCCAGTCAGGGCACAGAGGTAGGTTGTGGGATCAACCCTCAGTTGGCGCATGTGTGAGAGGCAACCAATATATGATTCTCTCTCACATTGTTATTTCTCTCTCTCATCGATGTTTCTCTCTTTTTCTCTCCTCTCTCTCTTAAAAAAAAAGTATCCTAGGGTGAGGATGAAAATAAAATAAATAAATACATAAAATATAACTTAGTTCTGTGGTCTCCTGTGTAGTTATTTGCTCCCTTACAACAAAGAAAGGCTTTTCACTTCCTCTGAATGGTATTCTTGGACATGCCAGCAAGGTGCTCTTGTCTGAGCAGGACAGTGTCTTATGTCTTCCTCCCCAGGGCAGAAAGTAATATCTGACCGGGAACCCCACACTGGGGAATGAGCTAACGTTCTATAAATCCTTTGGCTGTGTGCTTTGAATGTTGGTCCACAAACCCCCAGAAAATGAGCCGTAAATCAGGCAGACAAGTGGAGTGGCGAGAAGGTCTGTGCCTTTGGGCAGGGCTGGCGTGCTCCTTGGTCAGAGGCGGAGCCTTGGGAAGGACGCCTTTCTCTAAAAATAGGACAGTTTAGCAGACAGTCTTTCCAGCAGCTTTGGGACAGGCCAGCTGATAACGCATTCTGCCCTGGGTGCCCCAGATTACTCACAGCTGTTTTTCCAGACCAAAGGACCCTGCAGACGTTGGCTTCAGGCCGCATGTCAAGAACTTTTCAGAATGCTACACAGGAGGCAGCAGTTGGCTTTATCAGCTCGGAGCCTTGCCCGGCCTGCAGGAAGGGTTGGGAAGGACGGAAACCTTAACTGTAAGCACATTCGAAAACCCACCAATCTCCTTGTTCCCTTTATACGTACATATTTTTTTTCTTTTTTACTTCAATTAAAAGTTGGAGTTCCCTTCCATTAGAAGTTGGGGGTAGTAAGTATAGCATAGTGGTGAAAGGGGTATGTTCTGGAGCCAAACTTCTAGGTTTACAGCCTGTTTTTTTTCTGTTCACACATTTTATTTTTTTAGAGCAGTTTTATGTTCACAGAAAAATTGAACACAAAGTACCGAGTTTCCATATATCCCCTTACCCTCCCCTGCCACACACAACTTCTCCTACTGTGGTCACCCGGCGCCACAGTGGTGCATTTGTTACAATCAAACCTACCCTGACACATCATTATCTCCCCAAATCCATGGTTTACTTTGGGGTTCACTGTTGGTGCCGTACATTTTATGAGTTTGAACAAAAATGTATAATGACATGTGTCCACTCTTACAGTATTATACAGAGCAGTTTCAATTCCCGAAAAATCCCCTTGTGCCCTGTCTAATCATCTCTCTGTCTTTCCTAACAGGCAACCACTGATCTTTTTGCTGTCTGCATAGCTCTCCCCACCCCGGCCCAGAGTGTCATAAAGTTGGAATGATATAGTGTGTAGTTTTTTTAGATTGGCTCCTTTTACTTGGTAATATGCATTTACATTTCCTCCATGCCTTTTCATAGTTTAATAGCTTATTTCTTTTTTAGTGCTGAATAATATTCCATTGTCTAGTGGGCTGCAGTTTATCCATTCATTCACTGAAGGACATCTTGGTTGCTTCCAAGTTGGCAATTATGAGTCAAGCTGCTATAAATATCTGCCCTCAGGCTTTTTTGTGGGCATAATTCTTAAACTACTTTGGGTAAATACAAAGAAGTGGGATAACTGGATCACGTGGGAAGAATGTGTAGTTTTGTGAAAAAACATTTTCCCAAGTGGCTGTACCATTTCACATTCCCACCAGCAATGAACAGGACTTCCCGTTGTTCCACACCCTCTCCAGCATTTGGGGTCATCTGTGTTCTGGATTTTTGAAGACTATTTTTCTTTCCTCATAGCCTTTGATGATCTGAGGCAAGTCACTAGACCTCTCTGCCTCAGTTTTCTAGTTTGTGATACCCAGAAAAAAGTAGCACCTTTAGTATTAGGTTGTTGTGAGAATCAAATAAAGTAACCATGTAAGGCATGTCGGACAGAGCCAGTGTATGAACATTCTCAACACATATTAGCTAAGAAGTTTGGAGTTCGTTGGATTTCTTTTCTAAAAAAACACTTGTAATTCTTGAGCATCAAATGACATTTAGGTTGGGGGTGGGTTCCACAAATTTATTTTTAGTGAGTTGAAGCCATGACATTTACCATGTTGAGGACTTTATATGCTGTCTCATTTGAGTATCACTACTGTGCCACAGAGTAGATACTAGCATTATTATCTTCTTTTAGATAAGAAAATTACAGCTCCGATAGGTTGAATTGACTTACCCAAGGTCACCTAGCTCAGAAGAGGTAGAGTGGGACTTGAGCCTACGTTTATGGGATACCAAAGTCCAACATTTAGCCCCTGTGACGCTGCCCTCTAAACTTGTTCTGCCTGCCAACCTGTGCCTTGGGCTTGGAAACTTAGATTTACAGGGTTATAGTCTTTTCTAAGCCATTCTCTAATTAGGCAAGAGGCCAGACCTACGTGTTAGTACTAACTGCCATTCAAACTTGACATATCCAAATGATCACGTTAAGGTGCATGTCAACTGCTTTGTTCTCCTGATGGCCCATACTTTTCCTATTCCTTCATCTGGCCGGCTGACAGCCTGCAGACCTCAGTTTAGACATTACTTCCTGCAGTGAGACTTCTGGGTTAGGCGTCCGCTTTTGCTCTCTTAGCATCCTGTCTTTTCCCACTGTAGCTCTTACCACCCTTTCCTGTAATTTTATGTCTGGCTCCTCTACAGGCCGAGCTTCGTGAGTGCAGAGACCCTGTTGGTCTTGCTCACCCCTGTTTGCCCAGCCCATAGCACAGCACCTGGCCTCTGTGTGGGCTTGGCAAACGTTAGTGGAGTGAATGGCTGAATGACCTTATAAAAGGCTGGTGTTGGGTCGCAACACTGGGTTTGGTGTATTCTTCTTCTGAGCCTGGCACTGTGGCTTTATCAGCATGGGCCCTAACCTCAGGGATTCCCCATGGAGTTTAACTTGGGATCGTCCAACTCTGGGTCCCTTTCTCCCATTGCATCAGCAAGGCAAGCAGTAAGGAATGATGTGGGCGGGGGTGGTTTAAGACTTGAGTGGCCTCCTGGGCTCGAAAGCCCTTCTCCCCAACTCACTTACCCTGCAAGCAGGGCATGATCACCAAACGGATTTATTCCACTCTGTGGTCCCCTGTATTCTTCATGGGGCTCTCACAGTGTCTTCCCATTGGTACGTAGTGGGTTGGCCACTTTGGTTGTTAAAATGTCAACATACTTCCATACCGGTTGGTAAAGGACCCTTGTGCAGGGCCTGCTGAGTATTCCCCTCACTGCTTCAGCTTCCCTGGCCCCTGTCCTGCGACCTCTGACCTCCCTGCAATCTAGGAAATAAGGCGGTAACACCTGGTGCAACAGGTGGCTCCCAGAGCCCCGTCTGAGCACTATGGCTGGCTGGCATCGTATTGCTTAAGTCCGTCTTTACATAATTTAACTTACCCCTGGTGTAGTGCTTCCTGTGTTTTTGGGAAATGGCACAAGGAAGAGCGGGGAGAGGCGAGGAGGTGCAGGAGAGGACTCAGGCAGTGTCCCTGCTCCCCGGCACTTGCTCAGAACTAAGAGGACGCAGGAACTTGGACATTCCAGATGAACGACCAATGACGAGTTGTTTACATGTGGTCCCCCGCTACTGGCTGTATAAAGAGTTGCTCTACGCCTTACTCCACAATCCATCCATATGGAGATGGTTCCTAGAACAACAGTCACAATTGTTTTAAAAAATTTTTTTATTGATTGATTTTAGAGAGGAAGGGAGAGAGAGAGGGGGAAACATTGATTTGTTGTTCCACTTATTTATCCATTCACTTGTTGCTTGTATGTGTCCTGATTGGGCATCAAACCTGCAACCTTGGTGTATTGGGATGATGCTCCAACCGACTGAGCTACCCGGAGAGGGCCTTCACAGCCACCATTTCTGAGCTCTTACTATGTGCTCAGTACTCAGCTAAGTGTCCATTTACTTCTCCTAACAACTCTGTGAGTATGAATGATTATTACTCATAGACAAGGAATCAGGTGTGAGAGATTAAGTGGTGCCCAGGTCACAGAGCTCATAAGAGGTAGAGTCAGGGGTTTGACTCCAGAGGCCACAGTCCGCAGGGAGTATCTCAGTGCTAAGGGAGGGGGACAGAGTTTCCTGGCGGGGGAGGCACTCTTCCAGGAAAGAGTGCAGAACAGTGAAACAGATTCATGGAGTGGGCTGCCCCATATTCACACCCCTCGTCCCTCTGGCTGCCACAGAAAGTCTTCCCTAGAGTGTTTGCCCTGTGGACGGCTGCCCCGGGCCTTTCCGTGCTCTGAGTCTCTGTGCTGACCTCTGCTGGAAGCGAGTCAGCCACAAGTTCCCAGAGGTTCCCTCTGGGACACCTGCCCTGAGGGCGGTGCTCTCATTTGGCCCTGTGACCTGTCCTGAGGTTTCAGTCTACACTCAGTCTCCATAGCTACCCTGGCTCTCTGGGAAGCCCGCGGGGGCAGGCTGGGATTTTATAGAACTTTCGGCATACAACTATGGGTCGCACGCTTCCTGGATGTCCCCAGAGCAAATTCACGTTGCTTTGACTAAAAAATTGTGGAAATCACATCTAAGAACAGAAACCCAATAAAGGAAAGACATCTTTAAGAATATTCCCCAGTGAAGAATTTATATAATATCTAGGTTGCAATTATGAAAAAAAAAATACGGAAAGGATCACAAAAAGATTGGAAGGAAGCATGTTAAAATGCTAACAGTGGTGTTGATAATGGGTTATTTATTTCTCTTTCCATCCTTTATAATGAAGAACATATCTATTTAAACTCCCCCTTCCCTTCTGAGACGGCTCAGTCTGTCTTGAGTTGTTGGAAAGGAGTACCTGACCAGGAGGAGGCCAGCCAACCTCCTTTCCCCTGCGTGATTTTGAGTAAGTCACCTAACTGCTTTGATCGGTCTCCCATTTGTAAAATGGGAGAAATAGTAAAACAGTAGGACTTTATATAGAGTTAGGATGAGCATTAAATAGGGTAATCTGGGTGAAATTTTTATTACAAGTCTGGTTTATGAAAAGTGCTCACCAGTTATCATGATCACTAACTCCTGACGCTGTTACTCTCAGGAGCGTCAGTGTTATTATGACCACCAGAGGGCACTCCTGGACCAGGGAGGCGCCGTTCCTTGGGACACCCGGATTTCCGTATTGTGCTACCCTAGGTAGACAGATGTGAAAAGTACAGAAATGCTCCTTCCTTGCTTGCTGACTCTAAGTTTCCAGCCATGTGCTGGGAAAGAAATCGGCTTTAGAGCTGGACGTGGCTGACTTTCTCCAGCAGTAGTAGAGGCTGATCTTGTTGCTCCCAGGAGGACATGTTTGATTCAAGCCTTCCCTCTGGCATTCCTAAGGGCAAGGAGGGCAGGCCTTCTCCCCTCAGCGTGGGCCAGGGACTCTCCCAGGGGTGGTGGGGATAGAGACGGGGAAGGTGGGTGAGACCGAGGCCCTCCGCTGCCTGGTTGGGCTGAGGGGGGCCGTTCTCTGTTCCACTGTCACTGGCTCTGCCAGGCCATGTGCAGAGAGGGTGGGATCCTGGACTAGGTGAATTCCTAGGTAGGTTCGTGCAGTAACATGGTTCCACTCACTGTGATGTGGCGATTGCTCTATTCCAGACAGGGGCCTGGCCCTGCGCGGGTCCGCCTAGGGCCAGCTGCAGTGTGTGGGTCCTTGACTTCGTGTAGGAGAGATTCCACAACACGGGTCCAGGTGACTATGAGGATACATTTATTAAATGTGGGGGCAGTGACACAAGGAAGGGCTTAGCATAGAAGAAGCAACAGGAGAGCCCAGGCTGGGCTGCCTGAGCTCACTGGGAGGTCAGAGAAAAGGGGGCTTTGGGGCCATGTTCAGGGGATTAACCCGGGACAAGCTGCCAGCTGCCCATTGCCTTAGAGTTTAGGAGCTACGTGCCTGTGAAGGAAGAAATGGGGGGCAAAGAGGGGAGAGGGAGTGGCTGGAGCTGCTCCCCAGAGGGTGAGCGCGGGCTGGGTCCTTTCTCTTGAGGCTTTTCTCTCTCTCTTACAGGTGGGAACCTTAGGGGAGGCCTCAGGGGACAGTTTCAGTAGAACATCCATCAGCTCTCCAGGTGTGCCCTTTCAGGTCGCGGTCTCCTCCGATTGGTCAGTGGCAGGGCAGGTGGTCTTTAGTCACTGCAATTGGCTCTGGCATCACCCACCTGGTTTTGCTTCTTTTCTGGGCCTGGAGTGGAAACACAACTGAGGCTGGGATGTCATCTCCAGGGAGGAAAGGCCGGGGAGGAGAGGTTAGCCTGGGGGCGAGGGCCTTGTTTTCCCAGTTTTGTGTCCTGCCAGGACTTCCGCCCTGGTGACCTTCTGCACCTGGCTGTGAATTGCTCAGCCACTGTGTTCAGCTGTCTGTCTCCGTTTCCCTAATCCACTTGCCGAGGAATTTTCCTAGCTTCTCACTATCCTGCCTCATCTCAAGCCCTGACCTCTCTAAGCCTGACTTGTCTGCATATTTAGCTGTCTATTTGATATGTCTACTTAGATGGGGTTTAATGTACACAAAATAAAACTGTTCCTCCACCAGTACCAACTACTACTACAACTAAAACAAAACAAATAAGCCTGCACTGTCAAAATGTCACTCATTTATGAAACACGGACTCCAGCGCAGACCGGAGCACAGCAGTGACCGAGCAGGCCCGACTCCCTCCTCACGGGGCCACAGGAATGTTAGTTGAGGGTCTGTGATAAGGAAGCTGATTATGCCTCTCTTCCGTGCACTGATGCCCAAAGCAAAACACAAAATACACAGGGAGTATCGTGCTTGCTTCTGGATACACGTTTGAGTGGGACCATTGCGAAATGGTGACTCTCCCAGTAGAGAAAGATCAGGATGGTGAAGAGTCTCAAGATCATGAGATGTAAAGAATAATTTGATTCTTGGTTTGGCAAGGTTCAAGAAGCATGCGTGTGTGTGTGTGTGTGTGTGTGTGTGTGTGTTGGATGCTTACGATGTAGCAGCATCACGGCATTTTCCAGCTGCCTGAGGCTGGCCCTGAGGGTGGGAAAGGATGGACTAAGCAGGTGCTGACCCAGAGGCTGGGTGTGAGAACCAGGGGGTCTGGTTGCTGGGAGGCAGCTTTCAGCTCAGTGTGGAGTGTGGTGTTCCAGCTCACAGTGGGTCACCTTGGGAGAGGGGAATGGTCTCTCGCTGGAGTGATTCCTACAGGATGGCTCTTGGCAGAGATAGTGTAGAGGATTCTTTCACACAATGGGACACTGAACCAGGTGCCCCCTACATTTCCTTCGCACCAGCAAGGTTCTAGGAACTGGGAGATCAGCGACATGGAGGCGCAATATAAATGCATTTAATGTGGGCTCTCAGCCGCCTCTGAGGCCTGTTTCTTTGTGTCCTGTAGATGAAGAGACTCTATTCCATAATGCCACATTGATTGAAAAAGAGGGCCAGCTGGATCGGAGGGGCCCCAAGACGTGGTGAAGACTGAAGCTCCCTGTCTCTTCTCAGACTGGTGCCTTAGGCTTACTGCTGTAGCCTTGCCTTCTGTCCCCACCCTGACCTCCCTCCTCAACCAGAGTAATGTCCCCAGGTGCTGAGCACACCTGGGAGGGTCTGTTACCTCACCTCCTTCATCTCAGATAACACACTTGTCTTTATTGCGTTGTCCTCCCTCCTGATGAGATTCTCAGCTGCCAATTTCTTAGATTCTCTCTGATGAACAACCTATTTGGTAGAGATTTTAAATGTTAACAAAAGTTTCAAGAATGTGTGTGTGTCTGGGCTGTCCTCAGTCCTCAGTCCTAAGGTGGTAATGCCCTTGGATTACAGGTGGGTGTTTGGGCCTTCTGTCCAGAATTTAAGGAGGAGGAGACAGACCACCCACAGTGCGGCGGTTACTGTGTGGGCCTGGGAGGTTATGAACGACACCCCTCTCATTTTCGCCTTTTCCCTTTTCCTCCTACTCCATGCATGCTTCCTTCTTTTACTTCCCCTTTATCACCTTAGACCCAGGGATGTAGGACCCAGGCCACTAGCAAGCCTTGCTCCCATCCCACAAGCCCCTCCATCCTTGGAGCACATTCCTCTAAAGTTTCACACGTTCAAGTCCCTCCCTGGTGCGGGGACTAGTGGGGGCTGCCATGCCCTCCCAGCAGAGGGTCCTGAGGCTCAGGGGTTGTCCTTCAGCCTGTATCAGGCCCTGGCTCCGGGAGGGATCTGTCTGGAGAGTGAATCACCCCTGGGGGTCAGTGTGGTTTTAAATTCTTTCTTCTTTTTTCACCTGTGAGATGGAGCCTCCAGAAAACACATACTGATTTGCGGTGACTTAAATTGTTTACAGAGACAGGGCTTCCACCCAGCCTAGGGGTGGCCCTGATTACCCTCCAGCTGTGCTCATCTTCCAAATCTCCTCCCCCAGGGCAGTTTCAAGTGCATCTGGGAACCTGCGGCTGCCCTGAGGGATGAACATCGCTTCTCCCTCAGTTTAGATGGTTAGAACTGAAGGGCCCTCCTCCGGGGCTTGTTGTGATCAGCTGCTAAAAATGTTGTCACTGGGCGGCAGGCTGGCCTGGGCCATTTGAGAAACACTCCACTTTTGTTCCCCTTTTCGGCCTTTGCTTCTGTAAGTGGAGTTGCTATATTCTTATTTTATCAAATCAGCCTAAGGCAGGATAGTTAAGAAATTATGTATCTGGATCTTTGACTCAGCTAAAGAGTCATTTTTATATCTTCAGGGAAGTAACATTAAACATTCTCAAATTTTACTTTTGCTCTAAAGTCAGGCTCATCTCTTTAACTAATAATAAAGATAATTAATGATTACTCAGCCACAATTTTGCATCAGATAGTGTAAATTGCTTTATGTACACTATTTCACTTAATTTTTTAAAAAAATTATTTATTTATTTTTAGAGAGAGGAAGGGAAGGAGGAAGAGAGGAAAAGAAACATCAGTGTGCAAAGAAACATCCATCAGGTTGCCTCTCACACGCCCCCCACCGGGCACCTGGCCAGCAACCCAGGCATGAGCCGTGACTGGGAATTGAACAAGTGACCTCTTCATTTGCAGGCCAGCACTCAATCCACCGAGCCACAACAGCCAGGGCTATTTCACTTAATTTAAAAAAATAACCTGCTAAGGGAGGTATTGACATAAATGCATTCTATTGTTGATAAAAATTAAGGTTAAGGCACACCAGGTACCTTGTCCTCAGTCACCCAGCTAGGGAGAGTCTGAGCCCGAATAGAGCCCAGTGTCCCGGCTCTTAATTACCATATTATTTAACAACATGAGGTAGTAATAACGGCAAGCATTAAGCGCTCACTATGTGACAGGCCATGAACTATGAGTTTTGTACAAATGAACTCATTAAATACTCACAATAACCGGATCACTATTATCTCCATTTTATCTGTGAGGAAATCAAGGCACAGGACCGTTAAGTAACTTTTCACAAGCAGTGGCGAAGCCAGTATTTCAGCCCACACAACCCGATTCCAAAAACTCACACTGTTACCTTTGATGTTCAGAAACTTCTTGACAAACATTGGTTAGGCCATGTTTGGAATGTGGTTTGATGGGTGGAATATAAGGTGAAAATAAGCCCCCTCTGCCCTTTGCACTGCTGGTACACTGTGAACTTCAGAAAACTGTTGATTCGTCTTTTATAACCTTCGCCATTGAAAAATACACCGGGAAGGGGCGTTCTTGGTACCTGGCTGGCGCCGTGCAGCGTGGGCGGCATAATGCCTGCGTGGTCCTCACCTGCTCTTTTTGATTCCAGGAGGGATGGGATTGCGTGTGTCAGTAGTTTCAAGTTCCAGAGGTTGCCACCCACTCTGGGCATCTCCAGATCGTAGGAGCTGTGCTGACATCCACATTCTACTGTGTGTTTGACGGGGTAACAACAGAGTGGTGTTTACAGAAGTGGTGCATGGAGGTGGCATTGACCACCCCCGCACCCTGGCCTTGTCCTCAGGTAACAGAGGCGAGGCAGCTGCAGAGTACTGTCCCGGTGGCTGGAGGCTGGACCCCACGGGTGCTGATGGGACAGCTGAGGGACAGTGTCATTTCTGGTCTGATGCAGGGCTTCCCACTCTTTGTGCTCGGGCTCGTCGGGGCTTCTCCCTCAGGCTTCCTGAGAATCCCTGGAAGTACACTATGAGGAAAGTGACTCTAGACTTGGTATTGGCTACACAAAGCCTGTGTCCATCAACACAGGAATGTTCCCTTTTTAAAAAAGAAAAAATGTTTATTGATTTTAGAGAGAGAAGAAGGGAGAGAGAGAAACATTGATGTTAGAAACATCAATTGGTTGCCTCCCATACGTGCCCCAACCAGGGATGGAACCTGCAACCTAGGTATGTGCCCTGACCAAGGATTGAACCCGCAACCTTTTGGGGTAGGGACGACACTCCACCCAGCTGAGACACACTGGCCAGGGCAAGGGTGCTCTTGCCTCTTGTGTTTGGTGTTTCTCCTGAGATCCTGTCTTTTATCAGCTTCTGATCCTTTGAGGCTTTTAGAGGTTTTGTTTCCCAGGCACTGAGGGAGTTTGATCTTCTTCCCAGCAGTCTCTCCCCCACACCAGCAGGGTTCACCAACTCTTAGCTGTTGCTTCTTTCTCTACTTACTGACTCATACTTTCCTTCGGAGAATAAAACTAGCTTTTAAAAATTACATAATTTTTCATGTCCCTGCTCCTTGCAGCTGCCCCTGCTATTCAGCTCCGTGCCACTTGCTCTGGCGCTGACCCCAGAGTGGCTGACGGGTCCTGAGGTTGATGTCTGAAAATAGCTGGCTCCGGGCTGCCACTACCCATCGCGGGAGACAACCAGCCGGCCAGCGAGCAGCTGCGGCTCTGCGAGCCTGAGTGGCGAGGCTCAAGTTACTCTAGTGGGACAGACACAGAAATGACATGCTGTTCCCGGGCCGTCTGGGATCTGACAACCCTGCAAGGCCTGCTGCCAATAGGACCTGGTCAAGTGAGGTTGATTAGTGCTGGGAGTCCCTGTATCTCAAATGATTTGCACTGTCATCGAGCCAGGGAGAATACGAAGACTGTACAGTTCACCCGCAGAGGCGGGTCAGAGAGAGAAAAGAATTCAGTTTAACGTGTCTGAGTGGCAGCATGGCACTGTGGGGAGATTACAGCAGGAAGTAGGAAGGCGACCTGTGGCTTTGGCTTTTCATCTTATTCTTTCCCTCTTTGCACAGTTTAGGGAACAGACAGTGGTTGAGATCTCCATGGGACCTGATGCTTTAGTAAAAGAATTGAAAACTCAAGATACCCACCAGGATCGAGCAGGTCACAACTGAGCGAAGCAGGCCTAATGGAGGGTGGCAGGGAGTAGTGGAGACTGTGCTAAACTGGAGAATCCTGGTGAGGTAAGAGTGTTCAGGAAATCAGGTTCAGACTACCAGCCACCAGTTTTCCACTGCAGACCAAAGTTTTATATCTAATTTTGTCTCAGACTGCTAAGTAAAAGAACTTACTGGTAAATATTATTCTGCTCAGTGTAAAAAAAAAAAAAAAGACAGATTAAGTAAAATTGCTTTAAATACTTCTGCTGTTATACTTTTCCTTTAAGGAAGCTGGTACTTCTGGAATGCCCCAGCATCAACACTTGGGTAAGGAACGTATCAGTAACCTTGTGTAGGAGTTAGGCTCCACATTCAACACATAATGAGGAGATTAATAGAGTGAAAATTACCATTGAAAATCTCTTAGAAAGGTACTATGTTGGACACAATAAAGTATGTTTCTCAGGAAGTCTACAAGCCTGGATGCCAAAAATCAGTGAAGATTTTTCAGTAGAGCTACAGCTGAAATGGTGAGCTTGCATCTAGAAGCCAATCTGTTTGAGAAATTCTGGTGGTGTACCTTTAAACATCAGAATGTCTCTTAGCACATCAGAGTTGAGGCTGATCCAGTGCGATTCACATCTCCCACCTCCCACTCGCTCTGAAGCATGTGTTCCTCGGGGAGAAGGCTGGAAGTGAGGAGGCTCTTTTCTTTAGACATGTACATAGTGCTTAGCTTTCCTTTGTCAAGGTCATAGTTGAATTCATACAGGTCACCCACATTTAACAGGACCCCAGTGGCCTGAGGGATGTGCCGATGCACTGATACGCCTCACATGTGCACAGAGAAGAAGGAATTCATGGTCTTGCCCTGGATCCACAGGCTTGTTTCAGGCACGCAAACCAGCTTTGACTCGTGACAGAGAACAATCCTATATTATATCCAAGAGTTTAAGCTGTTCCTGGTGGAAGAAGGCATCATGAGAGCAGGTGTAACTGCATGGAAGGTGTTTATAGAGAAAGAAGCTCTAGGGTTGGGCTGTCCTTCAGGAAAATGACTTGTCTGCCTCATGGTTCACGTGCAGACCTGATTTTGGGTCCCAGTCCTGCTGGCTATCAGCTCTGGGACAGGAGCACGCTATTTCCCTTCCCTGCACCTCAGCTTCCTTATCTGTAAAGTGGACATGATGACACCTCATAGTGTGTTATGAGAATCGTGTGATCGTGTGTGTGCAGCACTTGCCACAGCACTTGGCACGTGGCAGGTACCCGATACATGCTGGCTTCCCAGGTTCCCCGCCATCTTCCAAGGCTGTCAGTGGAGCTGGTTGCGTGGCTGTATAGTTAACTGCTAATCTGTTGTTCTAGTTCATTGTTTTTCTGGATGCAGTGTAGAATCGTAGAGTCAGCCGTGAACCTAAGAGACCTGGGCTCAAATCCCAGACTGAAATTTCTAGCAAGTTATTTAACTTCTCTGTTTCCTCCTACACAATGAGTGATAGTACTCTGCGCAGGTGGATGGAAGAGAGGTATGAAAACACTCGGCACGCCCAAGTCCCCAGTAGCGTTAATTCTGCCCTGCCTTACCCCATTCCCCTTTTTCTTTCTTTCTGCTACTTGGGTCTATTTTCTCACTATTCATTATAACCCTCTCTTCCTTCTTCCCCCATATGTAGAATCTCCACAAATTGACAGGAATGGCATTGAGAGGAACCTTAAACCACTTAGTCTAACCTCTCATTTTAGAGCTGAACAAGGTGAAGTCCAGAGTGTTCAAATAACTTGATTGAGACCATACAGCTAAGGTTGTGGTCATCTTTGACTGAGGTTTTAGGTTTCCTAACTTTGGATCTAGATCTAGTTTGGTTAATCCATTCATTCATTCATTCATTCATTCATTCATTCTTTCTTTCAAGCATTCATTCATCTAGTTTGTTTTGTTTTGTTTTGTTTTGTTTGAGATGTGTCAGGCACTGTCCGCAGCAGGGGCGATCTGTGGGCTGAGCAAGGCAGTAAGCAGAGCTTCCGCCCCAGTGGAAGGGGCGTGGCTGCCCTTGGGCTGGGAGAGCTTATGTCCCCCTGACACTGTCCCCATGGGAACTGCGCTACTTCACCCGCTCTCCCTCCGACAGGCCCGGACCTTCTTCTTGGGCAGAGCAGCAGGGAGCACACGGCCTCTGAATCCGGGCCAGGAGGAGCAAACTTGGAGAGAGATGACTGTGTCATTGCCTGTGTTCTCCCATTTTTTAGTAATGAAAGTAATCAAAATCCATTTTTACTGGGGGAAAAAATCTATCTGATCCTTTGTTTGAAAGTGTTTTCTAATCTTGAAAAGTGTTTTTCCCTTTGGAATTTGTAGGGTCCAGTGACCATGTAGATAAATAATGAGTTTATTATTACTGTCAAGGATGCTGCCAGTTTCAGAAAGCTTCATTCTTTGAGGAATAAAGAGAAGATGAGATTAGTTCTCTTCTGAAACCATCTGCAAGTGTCCCAAGCATGGCAGTAAACATCCAACATCCACCTGTCTTTGAGCAGAGCCTGTTACCGGACAGTAAAGGCCGAAGTTGTGGGAAAGCCCTGGAGGCCCTGGGCAGATCTCAGCCAGCAGGAACAAGCAGTGCTGGCCCCCTGGTACACCCCCTCCACCTCTGCCGAACCAGGGCTCTAAGTATAGTCTGATGGTGGACTCCACCTGTCTGGATTCCATCCTGCCTTCTTTCAAGTGTCGAAGGATCCTCAACTACCCCTGTACCACCATCACTGTTTCTTTTTTAGCAAGAGCTCCTTATGTATCAGGCTTTACACTTTCAGTTCAGACTCAGCCTGATCACAGGCAGGCCTATTTTTAGTGGGTTTTGCATAGAGGAATGTAACAAGTTTACACACTCCAGGCACTGAAAGGGGGAAAAATCACCAGTTGGAAGATAAGAGTGGATGGTACAATTAGAGAAATTTTGTATTCAGTGGGGAGGAGCTAGAGTTTTATGAAGTTAAGACTCAGCTTTTTCTTTTCCATTCATACCACCCTATTTCTTAGTTCTCTCAGATGCTATTTTATTTCATACCAGTGCCTCTGATTTGCAAGAAATCCATGGAACTGAGAACTAATCTTTTAATAGGAAGGATTGGAGAAAACCAGCTCACTCTGTGGGGAAAGTAAAACTGGGTGCCTACTAGCGTTGTAAAGATAAGAGAAAAAATGGTAGGAGAATAATCACGACATATGGGCGGGGAAGGATGTTTTTCAAAACTTCAAAAAAATAAAATAAAAAGAAATTGATGAGCTTCATTATATCAAAATTAAGGATTTCTATTCAACAAAGAACACCGGGGATATTTTTAACAGACACACAAAGGATTGGAACAGACTGTTGTGATGTTCAAAACCAACAAGAGTCTATTATCATGCTAAAATCTAGAAGGAACTCCTGAAAAGCAATGGGGGAAATATAGATAAAAGAGCAAAGAGCTTGAAAAGGCAATTTTCAAAAGAGGGGTCCCAACAGAATTAAGAAGTATATGAAGGGATGCTAAAAGTCATTAGTAAATCAGATAAATGTCATACTACAGTAATCAGTAATGTTTGTCATGTAAATGCCAATTAAACAGTGATTACATGTCACTTTGCACTTCTACTGGAAGAATCAGAAACCTAGGTGACAGGCTCATTGAATGAATCATTTTTCAGTTTTCAGTACAAGGAGGAAATGGGAGGCCACCACAGATTTTGATAAAATATCAAGGAAATTAAATAATTCTCTGGACAAAGGTGCATGAGGGATAAACAACACTCTCTTAGTCCTCCACAAAATGTGTGGTTCTATTTGTGCAACATTGATCACCTTGGATTTAGGCACCAAAAATGGATTATATTTCACAAGCATCTAAGTAGAAACATTTGCATTTGTGCAGTAGATAAAGCCAAAGAGAAGAGAGTAGAGGGACTACAGTTGAAACATCCAAGAGAAGAGCAAGGCTGGGAGAGGCTTCAGTTCCTGCTTTGTGGAAGCGCTATACTGGGGCCTGATCCCCTAGTGTATACGTGATGCTTTGGGAATATCGCTGCCTTCCCAGGTAGTCGCCCTGTCGACCAACATAGAAAACCATCAATGTATAGCATTTCTTCCAGTGTTATTTTCTTTTAGTCCTTGGAGAAAGGCCAGTTAAATTAAATGTCATTGCTGTCATGCAACTGGGGTGGTCCATTTGGCTGCTGTGATGCCTTGTAAAACAGGCTAACTGTAACATTGCATATCGGGAGGAGTTGAGGAGCGGAAGGCAGGGTCCTGCCAACTTTCTTTTTTTCAGATAAAGAGGGCTATGACCAGGGCTCAAAGGTAAAACAGTGCCCTCCTGAATGCATGCAGAAAGATGCAGGTAGGCTTCAGCAGGGAGGCCTCCAAGGCTGGAGAGATTTAGCCGTGGTTCTCCTAGGGCATCCTCCAGAATTCTGGGAAAACTGCTGGCAGAGTCAGGGCCCTGCAGACAGCGCAGCGAGGGGGCACACTGGCTAAGAGCATGGGCTCTTGAGTCAGAGGAATCTGGGTTTGAATCTGCGCCCTGATTCAAGTAAGCAACAGAGTTGGCAAGAGAAAATATTATAACCTGCAAGGTGGAACAGATTAGAGTCATTAGAGAAGGAGCAAGACTAGGAAGAAAGGGAGAAGGAAAGGATGGGAGAATAAAGGGGAAGAGACAAAAATGAAGTCCTGAAAGTAGAAAAGGAAATTGGAGAGAGAGGAAGCTATCTGATGATGCTGACAAAACTTCAGAGTATGGAACTGACACTAATAGCTTAGACAGTGGGAGTGAAATGGTTAGAAAGCCTCAAACGAAAAAATTATAATTAGAATAAGGTTTTTGAGGCATTTTATGATCCATCTCCCTGTCTTTATAATTGAAGGAAAGAAGGAAAAAAAGGGAAGCAGAGGGAATCCTTTGTCCCCCTATTGGCAAAACTAGGGGACTGGGTTAGGATCTATAAGGTGCTTTCCAAAGCTGACGCTCTAGGAATTTATAAATCATACACATATTTAAGATTCCTCATTTGGTTATGAGAGATCACTGTGGTCTGTGTTTTCCGGGAGCCCATGAAAACCACTTTGTGGCAAATGACATGAATGAGCTTGATTTTATTAGTTCTGAAAAAGTCAGGATTATAATGCCCTTCAAAGTTTTAAATAGCTTATACAGTATGATTGTTTTTAAAAAAATAAACCAGCCTGCAGGTATGTTCTGGAACTAAGGTTGAACTTTTGGGAAAGTAAGAATTTAGACTAGAACCAGATCTTAGAACTTTCTCGCGCTCCTCTGGGAGATTCCTCTGTTTGCTCGTTGTTAAATTCTATGATATCCGTTTCCTTGGTGTCCAGGTTTTCCATTAAATATAGCACGTCGGGGGAGGCCTGAGAGCCAGCCACAAAGGTGATGCCACTGGTCTCTGAGGATGTTTCTGTGTCGAGTAAAAGAGTCGGCTCAGGGTTCACCGGCTCCGGGCTCTGGCCTGCCAGGGAGGCGTGGCTGGACTCCAGGAACCCCGGGAGGCTCCACCTTTTCGGGAACTTGTCATTCTCAAAAGGGTCTTCCTCAGCAGCAAACTTGAAAATGTTCTTCTCCGCTTTGGCTGAAGCAGCCTGGGGACTGGGGCCTCGAGGAGCTGTCCCCTCCCCTGAGGGGAATCGGATCAGTCCCATGGGGCCCTCCTGCGGCCCAGTGCTGCTTGGCTGAACGCCGGTGAACTCAGAGCTCTGGATGGAGGTGGTGGAGTCCCAGTGGTGGTCATCTGAAGTGGGCCCTGGCGCTGTGATCAGCACCTCGGGGACCTGTGGCATTTTGGTGGGGGAGGCCCTCACACTGGACTGTGGGGTCAGGCTCTGTAAGGTGCTCGTCCGGCTGGTCTCCCTGATCGTGGACAGTTCCCCCAGGCTGGAGTACAGCTTGGGGCTCCCCTCTGCGGAGAACTGCTTCCGGGAGGCTGAGGCGCGGTGGGGGCTTCTCGAGGGCACATCCAGCAGATCCTTGGCTGGGCTGAGGTCCCTCTGAGGGAAGAACATGGAGCTATCACTGGCCTGCCTCCCATAGCTTCTGCTCCTGGGGCTGGAGGGGTGTTCGTGGGCACTCAGGAACCTCTTGACTCTTCTGATCATGGAATGGCGATGGCCATGCTTCTCATAATCCCACAGCCACTCGTCGCCAGGGAAATCGGCTGCAGGTAGCCTGAAACACAGAGTGGCAACTTCAGGGGCCTGTCTTTGGGGGCAGTCTCTCAGAGTTAGGCACGAGGTTGGTATTTTTGCATTGGAAGTTTCGAGATGGGTGGGGAGGGTGACTTAGGCTGGGAAGGGTCTAGCAGAGGCTCTGAGCACATCTGGGTGCAGGATCCTTTTAAACCCTTAAACATTATTGAGCACCCCAAAGAGATTTGTTTATGTAGGTTGTAGCTATTGCTGTTTACTCTGTTAGACATGATAACTGAAAATATTAAAAAATGCAAGAATGTACCAGCACACATTCCATTAACTGTTAAGTGATGACATCATCATGTAGCATGTTGCCTCTGGAAAATTCCACTGTACACACATGAAAGACTGAGAGTGGAAAAGGCAGGTAGTGTTTAGTATTACAAAAATGGTTTTGCAATAGTGAGCACTGCTGTAGGATATATAGGGAAATTGTTAGAGTAAATCCTAACAGTTCTTATCACAAGGACAAAAATTTTTTTCCTCTATCCTTTTCTTCTTTTCCGTCTTTTTATTGTATCTACATGAGAAGATGGATGTCAGCTGCACCTACCATGGTAATCATTTCACAATATAAGTCAGCCCATCATGCTGTATACTTTAAACTTATATAGTGATATATATAAATTATTTCTCAATAAAAGAAACTAACAGTTTTGACCTTAAGGACTTGGGTCTTGGGGATCTGCAGGGGGTCCCCAGAACACACTTTGAGAATCACTGATCTAGAGACATGAATATTAAAAAAAAGAAAAAATATATAGTATGTATTCCTTCTCCCTTATTACAGATGAACTTAGGTCACATTTTCCCAGGACCCATAAAACTCCGCAAACAATGGATCACAGCTAATTTTAAGACCATGCAGATAAGAGCTAACATTTACTGGCCTCCCGTGCATTAATTCATTTAATTATCACAGTGATCATGTGAGTTGGTATTGTTAGAATTATTCATACTTTACAGATGAGGAAACAGAGGCCCAGAGAGAATCAGTAGGACTGTGTAGCTAGTGAGGTCCAACCCCAGAAGTCTGGCTCCAAAGTTTTTGTCTTTAATCACCTTGACACAAAACCTGAAGAAGAAATGTGAACCTTGTGGAGAGAGGACAACCATTGGGGTGGCGTGGACTCGCATTGTGGGTGGGCTCCCCAAGGGATTAAGTTTGATGGATTTGCTATTGCTGAGAATTTTTAACATTTAAGACACAAACAATTCTACCATTTTAAAACTTCCTCAAGGCTGAAATAAAATGGATAATTGAAATAACGATAAGGGCTATTGGGTAGTAAGTCCTACCCCTGGCTCTGGTTACATGGTTGTTTGTCTCACATCTCTGTGGTTTTACAGTCTTCATGAGGTTTGAAGAACTACTTAAAGCTTTGCCCTCAAACTACGAGCACTTATGTTGGCTCTGGGAGCAATGGTGATCAGGCCCTCCCAGTCCAGTGTTCATGTTGACATCCATGGTGATGAGATGCTTTAACTACGCCAGGCGCATTTTATGTGACGAAAGGAAAAGGTAAGGACAGCATAATATTGATGTAACCTGAAAGGGCAAAGAGAGCAGTGAAAAGAAAACGTCGCTCCTCGTGTTTATGAATAAAAGATGGGTGATTGAGATGGTTAACTGGCTAAATGCCCTGGGATAGCGTCCGATTACAACCTCGTGCTGTTATTCTAAAGCCCCAGCCGTGCCCTTGGCTACCAGATAGCCTTCTGGCCCATTGTCCGCTGTGCACGGCTCAGATTCTGTTACATTGACTTGAGAAATGCAGACTCATGCTTCAGCGGCCCCACGACCCTTCTGGTTGGGTTTCATTAGGTCAGACCTCCGGTCACACCTCAGGAACCCACGCAGTGAGGGAGGCCCCCCAGGAGCAACAGGCGCAGCTGTTCACCGAGACTGCCTTGCCGATGAGCTCCGGGAGTCGAGGTGGGCAGATCTCTAGCCTCCATCTGGGATCTTGACTTTTTGTTCAGGATTTGTTTTCCTTAGCTCCTTCTAAACCACACAACCTTGTAAGAGTGAAAAAAAAAAAAAAAGTCCTAGGGAAAAATGTGTTGTTATTACTTCCAAATCTCAGGAGTCCTGAAAGAAAAACTCCCAGACTTTCTCACTGCGCACTGATGTGGCGGTTATGCACATTCCGCGGAGGCAAAATGACTAGGGCCCTTGGGTCACAAAAGGGGGAAAAACAGACCAGATGCAAAGAGCAAAATGCAGAAAGGCCAATGCTTTTGTTAATGTTCTGCTGATTCACTGACATTGAGGCCCTACTGCTCCTTCCTGTCTCGTGAGAAAGTGGTGTGGACACATGAGATTTATCCACTTACCCAACCGGATTTGTTGGGCACCTGGCATGGACAAATTTGTTGCATTGAGTGCTGTATAGCACAACCTAAAAGGGGGGTGAAGGCCTGCGTGGCTGACCCTTGAACCATGTGGGGGTTAAGGGCACTGAAAACCCACCTGAACTTTTGACCCTAAAAACTTAACTACTAATAGCCTGCTGTTGACCAGAAACCTTACCAGTCACAGACAGTTAACACATATATGGTATGTTATAATATTATATACTGTATTCTCACAAGGAAGTAAGCTAGAGAAAAGAATGTTAGTAAAATCATAAGGAAATACATTTACACTATTTATTAAAAAGAAATCTCCATATAAGTGGACCTGTGCAGTCCAAACCTGTGTTATTCGAGGGTCAATTGTATATAAATAGCTAAATTTGGAGCAAAGACAGCTTTTGAGCTGGACTTTTGACACTGAGTAGAAATCAGATAAGCAGAGAAAGGACAGAGTACTCAGGTGAAAGAAGTGATGAGTAAATAAGGTAGCAGGAGAGTTTAGACCCTAAGTTCTAGGGTGTTTGTGAGGAAAAGGGAATACTTGAGTTGGTGTGAAACACACAGGATAGTGTCAGGCATAAGGCTGGGAACGTAGCTTCAGACCGTACTACAAGGAGGCTTACATGCCAGGTAGAGGGACTCAGACTTGATCCTAGAGGCAGTGAAGAGCTCTGGATCGTCTTTGAGAAAGGAGAGCATAGCTAGACTGTGTCATTTGGTGGCAGTGTCCAAGCAGGCAAAGCTACATGGAAAGCAGCATAAATTATTGTCAAACAGAAATGTTTTGAGTAAGAAACATGACTTGGGAACTTTCCACACCGTCAGTCAGAAAATGGGTCTTTAGAAGAGCACTTAGTGGTCTGCGGTCGGCGAGGCAGTTTTATGAATCTCATGCTGGAGTGATGAAGGGAGCCCTCCAGTCTCTACGCTCCCCGAGAGCCGTGGGACCCCCACCCCCACCCGATGAACCTCATGAACTTTCCTAAATGAAACCTTCCATTCAGGATTCTTTGCCAACACACAATGTCCATCCTCTTTGTCTGATGGTCATGGTTCCCTATATGACAGTAGAAACCATGGTTTAAGAACAAATAGTTTAAGGCTGAGAGCACACAGAACAGGACACGTAAGTCCCCACTTAACACCATCAATAGGTTTTGCAACTTTAAGTGAAATGACAGATAAGGAAACCAATTTTACTATAGGCTAATTGATATAAATGAGAGTTAAGTTCCTACAGCATCTCATAAGCATTATAATAAAATGCTGTGAATGAGAGGATATTATTCAAGGACCTGCTGTACTTGAAAAGATTTTTTATTTCCCCGTTGGGAGGCTTGGGTGTAACTTTTAGGGCCCGTTAGACTTTCTATTTCTCCTTATTTGATTTTTAACGTGGACTCTTAGTACAAGCCCAAATATAATACCACTTAAGATACATCCAAACAAGTACAGCAGAAATATTATATGATAGAATGTCAGCACCCTCATTATATTGCTATATATTAGAGAAGATCAGCTGAAAAAGCTGCGTCTTATATTCTGGAAGTCCCTTGGACTGAGCTAGGCAGGTAACTAGAGACAGGGGACATTCATGGAAAGTGCCATGCAGCCATCAGTGTCCAGAAGATGGAATTTGAGAATTGCCTCTGCGGTAAGAAAAGTCATTTTTTGTGGGAGCTTGCAGATCCAGGGTTACTGCTGCCCAGCTGACCCTGACTAGCTGTGTGACCTTAGGAGACCCAGTTAACCTCTCTGTGACTTAGCATCATACTTGGTAAACTGGTGACAAGTTTACCTTACTCTACCTGCCTTACAGGTTGTTTGGGAGTTCAAAAGGAGTAATCTATATGTGGGAAAGCTTTGAAGAGTAGAAAGGATATAAAAAGGACTCTTTCAATGACTGGCAAACTTTCGGAGATGGTTTCTGAATCGCCACTGCTCAAACGTGATTGGTGGAAATGACAGTGTCTACCTCAAGGTCACTCCCTCTTCTTCTTCAAGAGTGTCCTTTAAAAACATGTTCCTACACCTTGGAGCTGCCACCTAACAATGAACACATCTGAAGGGATGCTGTAACAGCCATTTAATGGTAAGACTAGGGTACTGGGTGAATGAAGAGAGAAATATAAGGAAGAGGGGAAGCTGGATTATTTGAGGGGAGGAAGATAAGGCCAATCAGACGGTGGGGCTGCCCGGACCTTGCCTCTCAATATTGTGTTTCGTGCCATCTGCAGCCATTACCAAACCCTGCAGTACACATTTATTGCAGAACATAAATCAGCCATACAGGAATACAGAAAAAGTGAGCGTGAGAAAGTCTGTGCCATGTATCGGGCTAATTTTGAAAGAGAAGGGAAGGGTTGGTGCAGGAGAGAGAATAGGTTGCATTAAGCTCACCAAGCTAGTTGGTTATAGTTTAGAAGGATGGAAAGTGTGAATTATTTCTACAGGTCAGATTATTGTCTGGATTGGTGTCTGTGGTTTTACTTGAATCTCGAGTATTAAAAAAAAACCTCCCAATTTTTCAAAGTATCTGTTGAGTATCTACAAAACTATCAGGCCTACAGTCTTCCTGGCCGACGACAAATCTCTGAGATCAGCAGCAGTGATGATTTAATTAAAGGCTCTTGCAAAGGTGCCTGGGCTGGTAAGGGGTGCAGAAGAATGCTCTTGGCCTCCAGTTGCCGTAACAAAGAAGAGGCAGGAGATGGGACGGCGGCAGATGGGAGCCTACCTGCGGACTTCCTGGGGTGTGTCTAAGATGGAAAGACCAAAACAGCCCTGATGACGCTCCCAGAGGGAGTGCGTCTTTTTTCAGACAAGGTTTTTGCAAGGCAGCCCTCTTCCCTAGTATGATTATGTCAATATAGAGCTTCAGAAGATTGAGGGATAAAACGGGTGATGCCTGCCTTTTTTTCTCTGTGCCACTTTGGAAGCAGTGTTTTGATGATTTAAATTCCAATAATAAGAGGGCATTTTAACAGAATCGAAATGAGAAATTTAGGAAAATGATATTTAATATGAGTTCTTTTCACATCAGATTTATTGTTTGCAAATTGCTAGTGTACACAGAGCCAGGCTTGAAGGGAGCCGGTAATTGGCCTGCAAATCTGTCAGGGCAAAAAGGCACAATGTGTGGAGGAGCATTTATTCACAGGCAAGGCGAAATACACTCTTCAAACCCATTAGAGGCAAATGCTGTTATTTTTAACCTTCTACACCGCGGAATCATCATCGAAGCTGTAGTCAAGGATTTGTAAACTGGGCAAGGTGAATGGAAGCTCAGGCTGGGCTGGGAGGTGTGGGGCCAAACACCGTGAGGAAAATCCAGTGGGCAGAAGGTTGTATCCTCCCAGTCCTCCCCTCTCCTCCTTTGCTGGGGACATCTTTAAGCTAGTGGCGCACTGTAAGAGGCATGCTTAACTCAGAAAGCTGCACGCCCAGCTGGCAACCCTGACACTGTCTCTCTGTTACCTCTCTGCTGGCTTGGACCAAGCATTACGGCGAATCTGGTTCAAGATCGGGCATATCTAGCCTCATGTTACCACTCTGGTTAGGCTCATCTGGTCTCCATTGGCTGATGCAAAGGGAAATTGTGGCCCAAAGTAGGGGTTCGCTTACTGTCCCTCACCTTTTTGTACTGTTGTGTCCTATAGTTCTGTTAGAAAGAAAATTAAGCCACCCATACCTCTCATACCTTTTAGAAGGCTAGTGCACTGATGATCACCCCCATGTCGACATAGGAGAGAACCCCTGACTAAGTTCTTAAATGATTAACTTAATGCACATTCATCATCTTGGGAGGTTCCATCTGTCCCTCCTTTCTGGTACATTAAGTGAAAAATCAGTGTTCTAATAATACATTTTTGTTCAAGTGGGTGATTTAGAATTCAAGATATTTTTGGTTGTTTATGGTACACGCATGCATTGTCGTATCTTTCCTTGTAATGTGAAAATATTTGAATATAGTTGGCAAAGGAAGGATTACTGAATAAAACATCCACCTAGAAGTATACTTAGCCACACTGTAATAAAGTCTTTCCTTGCTAAAATACATATTTTGGTATATTTGAACTAATATCACTAAGAATGCTTCTGATCTACTATATAATTCTAAATGCTTTGTGTACATTAAATACATATTTGTATAATTGCAAAAGAATAGCTGTATTATTGTTATATATTTTTAGAGCTTTTGGAATGAAGATAGATAAGTAAAAGTCATTATTTCTAGGTAAGTTGTTATAGTTTCATATAAATCTTAAATAAATTCCTCCACTCTTAAATAGGAGGAAGTGTTAAAAAACTTGAATATTCCTCCTCTGTACTAAGTGGGTCCTAATCGACTTCATGGACACATTTCTTACAATCACTGTGTGGGGAAATTCTCATGCATTTGCCCCATGGTCGGAAACCCAATGAAACTGCACCCTTTAAACAGGGTCACGGTCTGCAGGCCGAGGTTCACAGGCTGAGGGTGTGCTCTCGGATTAGCCCGCTTCGAAAGAGCACAGTCCAAGCGCATGCACTCACACCCTCATGACAGGCTTGCACGATTCATTTCATAATTCTCCAGCATTCTGAATCCTTTAGTTGCTATGCAAGTTGATTTTTATTAGGGTTTTCCAATGCCGTTAAGGGATTATCGCTTCTTTACTATTGGCCGTTCTGATTTTTAAGACAGGGTTAAAGGGAGTTGTGAGACTTCAGGGCTTTACTTTCCATGTATTCCATTCCTCAGAGACTTATAAAGTTGTGCTAATGGATCATTCCAAGTATTTAAAAACTGGTAAGAATTTTGGAGTGACTCGTGATGGTCTAACATGAAGACAAGCATTCTACCTCAAGCTAGCTGTGCGTGGTAGGCTTGGCCTGGACATTACTTTTGTTTTTTGTTTAAAGCAGAAATTTATTTTCAGCAATGCTGGCTTGAGCTTAAACCTTCTAAGTCTGTTTTGGTGAAGTGAGGTTACCAAGCATAGTGTTTACTTTTACCCAAAGATGACCCATTTTTATTCCAGAGCTTGGGTGGGTTTTCTTGTTGAGCATCTTATGGACAAGTCTGATTTTTTTCAGGTGGTTTTTTAAACCTTGGTTAATAGTGTCACCATGGTTAAACTAATGAAAAGATGCCTTAATTAAAACAGCAGATCAGAAAGTGTTTCACATCGTGAGAAAAGAACATACTAATCAAATTCAAATGAAATCATCTCAGCTCTGTAATGTGAAAGGAGCTCGAATAGGAGAGATTGTTTTCATTGCTCAGTGAATTCATAGAACGGTTTATGAAGTGGACAGTGCTGGCCATAAAATAATCGATGCTATTTATTAAGTGCTCAAGACAGGTATATTTACAAAAATAAACATTTTTGTAAATAACAATTTTTATTTTGGGTATTCAGTTCAGATTTTCAACTGGCCTCTTTTCATTCAGAGCGGACATTCTGAAGTTGACTTTTAATATGCTTCATACAAAGACTGGGAGGTAGAAATTTGGCACTTATTTAGTGTTAGAAATTATAAAATATAATTCCAAAATGGAGGCTTTTAGGCCCCAGATTGGACAGAGCAGGATGGGCCTTGTTGAAGCTTCCTTTGGGTTAAGACATGATGATGGCGGATGTGGAGGGAACGTTGAGTCCCCCGTCACTAGCTGCACAGGCGCCACCTCCCACTGCCCAGACTCTCCACCCTCAGTCCCTCCCTGCAGCTCAGGTGCTCAGGCCCCGCCTGGTGACCAGCCCGAGCCCCCGTGTCCCCCCATGTTTTCTCTAGGACCTTGCTCTGCCAACCCCCCAGCTGCTGTGTCTTCCTCATCCTCCACTGGGCTCCTTTTGCTCAGCTCACCCTTTCTCCTTCCTTTTCCAGAGCGAGAAGATTTATCATTTTGTTTCTTTATTACATCTTGCTTCATCTCATAAAGGATTTGAGGTGGCTTATAAAAACACATACAATGCAATAATATATAAACTTAGGCTACTATAGGAGAGCTAGAAAAAAGAACAATGACAAGATGAGACCGACAGACACAGTACCTAGAAATACATGGCCCCGGATCCCACAGACTTACTAAAGGTGGGCTAAAATTCGATTTTCAGCTTTTGGCAGCCAAATGAAAAGGAAACTATCATCAATGATAAAATTTACATTCTGTAAGATAAATAGTGTAAGAGTTGCCTGGAAAAGGCAAAGCTCTCTTTTTCTTTTCATACTGATGTCTGAGATAAATTTTTCCCTGATGAAAGGTATGCTAAGTCATATAGTGGACAGTTCTACAGTAAATGCCATAAGGAGCCTTCATGGGTCTGTCCAAGCAAGGCCAGGGCATAAAGTGAAATTCAGCAGAGATGGTTAGAGATATTCTGCAGAATGGTGGCAGGGTGGAGGAGGGCAGCGTCTCCTTTCCTTTTAAAATTCTTAAGGTGCTCCCATCCTCAAATGTTATTAAAAAATATGCCATTACCCTTGACTCCATGTCTCTTACTAGATACTGTCTAGCCTGCCTCTTCCCCTCAATCCAGATTTCTAAAAAAAAAAAAAGTAGTCCATGGATTTTTAATGAATAAAGGAATTATTGTGAGGTTACACTTTTCTTTTATTTTTGTCTTTTAGTAAAGAGAATTGTGGTTATATTTGCCTCACAGTGATCCAGAGGTAGGGAGGATAAAGGTGGGTGGGATTATGGGTAAACCAAGGTTGGCCGTAGTTTGATAATTGAAGGTGGGTCCATGGAAGTTTATTATGATTTGTTCTCTATTTTGATATATGTTTGAACTTTTCCACGATAAGATTGTATTTAGAAACTAGCTTACCCTGGCAGACTTGATCTCCTTACCTCCCAATCATGCCTCAATTTACTGCAATTTAGCTTCTGCCCAACCCTCTCACTTGTCTCTCATGACCTTAAAATGCAAACTCCTAAGATGTTTTTCAGTCTTTACATTGAAACTTTGCACCCTTGTCCTCTGCAACAGGGGATTCTCTTGGTTCTTCTCCTGCATCCGTACTGACCATTTCTGTGTTGACTCTTTCAAGGACTCCTTTTCCTGCTCCCACCCACTGTTAACGGCTTTAATGAAAACCCATGTACTGGTAACAGCCAAACGCGTCTCCTGCTGGCCATCTGTGAACTGCCCAGAGATGCCTCCAACTCAAAACAAGCACCACGGAGCTCATCATCTTTCCCTTTGAGCAGCTCCTACTTTCTTTCTCTTATTGTCCTTTGTCCATTACCAATCACACAGTTGTTCTTAACTCCTCCCTTCTTGAGTCTGCCCCTTATGACATCTCCACTGTTTACGTCCCTTCTAATGCCAACCTAGTTCGGGCCCTTCACTTCTCCTGTCCAAACCATGCTCACAGCCCACTAACGAGTCTCTCTGGCTGGAGTCTTGTCCCTAGCCATCCATCTTTAGCCGGCTGCTAGGTGAACCTGTCTAAAACACAAATGTGACTATGTCATTTCATAGCTTCAGAAAAAGGCTGAAGCTCTTTACCCAGGCTATTAAACACTCCACAATCAGCTGTTACCTCCCTCTCTGGATTCATGCCTTGGCTCTTCTGCCTTGCATATCAAATTGTTACTCTAATAGACACAGAGGGCAGAAAAGTGGTTGCCAAGGCCTGGGGTGGGGGTGGGGCAAGGGGAGATGCCGGTACAAGGATACCAACTTTCAGGTATAAGATGAATAAGGCCTGACGATCTAATGTAAAACATGGTGGCTATCGCTGATAACACTGTATTGTATAACCGAACTTTGCTGAGAGAGACTTTAAATATTCTCGCCCTCCCCTAAAAAAGGTGACTATATGAGGTGATAGATGTGATAATTAACTAGGTGGGGGAACCCTTTCTCAATGTATATGAATATTAAACCATCACAGGGTATTCTTTAAATATCTTACCTATTATATGTCAACAATACTTCAATAAAGTTGAAATTTAAAAAATGCTATTCTGAAAACATTATCATTCCTTTCTGCCTTGGCTCACGCTGGTCTGGAATGTGCCCTCTGCTAAGTCCCCACTCTCCTTAATTAGCTCATAATTAATTCTTATAGATGCATATTAGACCCCCTCAATTCCAAGATGCCTTCTCTGATTCACGAGGCTGGGTGAATTATATCTTCAGTCTGTTCCCATAAGACTCTAAGCATTTCTCATTTACCACATTATAACTTGAATCCTTGTTAAGAGTTTAAGAGGTAGTTTTATTTTTTGCCTCTCTTGAGCATCTGGCATAGAACCCACCATATCATAGGGCTTGAAAAAAAATTTTACTTTGACAAATCAATGAATACAGTCCATATGTGAAGATATGAGGAAAACATGATATGTTAAATTTGTACTTGAGATGCAAAAGGGAAAAAACTTATTTCAGTAATGTATATTTGGTACATGCATAGAAAATGGGGTAATATTTTGAACATGTTCCTGAATATAGAGAACAAAACAATTACCTCCAAGGAGTTTCCTTTTTAATGTGGAAATGAATAGTGTACTGAATGTGAAAGGAAAATGAGGCAGAATAATTTTTCAGGTTGCCCTTGGATAGCACTTTTGCTCAGTTATTAAAGGGCATTGGATTGAATTTAGAATTTGTGGGTCATGGGAATTGTAATTACAAACCTGAAAGGTTGATATGAAAAGATAAGGGAAATTTGATTTCTGAATTAAATATGCTGGGAACATACACCTTAAATAGAATAAGAAAACAAAAAATCTTACTCGGGAAAGGATTTTAGTTATTTATCAAGCAGAAAACACTTCTGAAATGTATGCATCCATACTATGTTGACACCTGGCCTTCACCTTAATGCAAAGAGCACAGTGGCTCAGGCATCATTAGCAAAACCACCTGTGCTACAATAATCCTCACTTTTGCCTTCCCTTTCGCCTGAGCCTCCGTCAGATGGATCACTTGATGTTGACCTTGTATTTGGTGAGTGGACAATTCGATGCTCAGGGAATTATCTTTTATGATTTTAGAGGACATCAATTAGTTTGTCAGCCTGCAAACCATTCACCCCTTACCTGGTAATATCACCCTGAGTTTTCTTAAGACATTGCCTATTCCATATGGTTGGTTGGGGCTGACCACATCCCTTGGTTCAAAGATGGACAGGTAAAGCAGCCTTGGCTAATCAGAATACTGTATCACCCTGCCCATAGTGATTGGCTCAGAAATGAGCATGTTAGCCAAACCCAGCCAATCACAGCAACTCCAGAACTTCAGTTTTAAGAGTTGAAAGAGATGTGCTCTTTCCATAGGATTTGCTAAGAAGATAGGTATATATGTACCTGGAGCTGCTGGTTGCCATCATGTCATTTTATCATCAAGAAGGGACAACTGCCTGAAAGCTGAGCCGGTGGAGAGAGAAGCTGAACTGAAACACACTAATGGATCAAAGAGGCCTCCCTGCGAACACTGCCTTCCAGTGCCTGTACTCCTGCTGGGACCTTCCCTGGTGAGGCTGCCCCCCAACCGTCCTCGTTCACACGGAACTGCGAGGTCGAGTGAGCTTTTGCCCAGTGGTTTCTTTGATCACTTGGTCCTAGTGGAGTTCATTTAAATGTCTCATGAAGACCTCTTTTAATAGGCTCTGGCCTTGCTGGTGCCTGTCCCTGTCATGGTAGTAAAACCGGCTGTCAGAATTAGAAGAGTCTCTGGGACAACCGATAACCCCTCGCTGCCCTCAAACGCTGCGCCTTCTGGTTTTTCTCCCAAGCATTTATTTTCTGCGCCAAATTTCCAGGACTAGAGTTTAATTTGAAAAATGGCTTAGCTTTGTTTGATCTTTCTGTACCTAAGTTTGCTATCCACAATTAAGAGATCTTTACTAGTTGATAATAAAAATGCTTCGTAGTTATATCTGGAGTGTTTTTATGTTTACAATCTTGTTTAATTTTCCCAATAATCTTTTGGGATAGATATTTTCTCCAGGGTCTTGTAAAGCCCTAATTCTATGTTTTGATATTTAGAACTAGGAGAAATAGATGTTTTAATGCTTGCTAAAGAATGTGAACATGTAAAAGGATTGTAAAATTATGATGGTTAGGATGAATATGTGGATCAAGATAAAAAATCTTGAGATCAAAAAAGAAATTTTTAACCATCACACAAAAACAACTAAGTGGACACTAGACCTGGAGCACAGGTAGCACCGGGAGACTAGGTAGAGTCATCATGCTAATTCCCTGACCCCATCGAGGGGGCTGATCTCCCTTCTTTTACAAGTTAGATCTTCAAATACTTTGCATTAATCAACGATGGGGGAGTGGAGGGGAAGGTTAAAGTATATTTAATTATCTAAAACCAAACTCACAGAAAAGCATCTATTAATTTTCAAAATTGCAGAGGTTGCCAGGCACCCATGAAACTGCCGCTGCAGAATGCGTTAAAAAGTGCTGAGTGGTGCAAACAACAGGAAATGACTACTGATGGAGACGGAGCCATCGACTGGATGGCTATGAGCTCCCTGGCTGGAAGGAGCCCTGGACTGGAGGGCCCAGGCTCAGCAGTCTCTCTAGAAGCGGAAGCAAGTCTAGCCTGGAGTAGGCCACCTTCTCTAAGGTGTTCTTGAGGACAGGGCAAATCTCCTGGCTCCTACATTGTCTTAATATATGCCACAGCTCCTGAAATTCTACTTTGTCAACCCTTTCTTTGGGTCTTGAAGGGCTTTCAGCCTCAGAGGCTCCTTTGGAGGATGAGCACTACAAGTCACTGTTGATGAGGACTGGAGACATTTGGCTAAGAGTAAAGCCTTATAGAAATGGGGTGAAGCTAGATATCCTGATAGTAGCGTTAAAAACAAGACAACAAGCTCCAAATGAAGACCCTTTGCTAGGCCACACATCACCACATGGAGACTTAAATACAGTTTCGGCTCTCCCAGGAATGCAATCTTCAGCTGGTCCATCAGGAACCAGCTGACCAGCCCCAGTTAGATAGCTGCCTGATAGCTCCCTGCTGTCCCTAAAGAAAAGGAACCTTGCACTAAGCAACCTGCTTACTTGCCTGGCATTGCCCCCTTGTGCCCACTGCCTTCTGCCTGTGAGAACCTTTCATTTTGTACAGCTCCTCGGAGCTCCTGTCTGTCTGCTAGATTAGATATGGCCTGACTCATGAGTAAAGCCAATAGGATCTTGAAATACTCAGTTGATTTTTTTTTTTTTTAAACAGTAGAGAAAGAGGAGGGCTGAAAACTGTGGGGGTGGGGGAGGGGAAAGAAGGGTCACACGTGGCAATTAAGAATTGCTACAGGATTACAAACTTGCTTCACAAATCGCTCAGAGCTGGCCTCAGGGAACAAGAAGCCACAGTTTTCCCAAAAGTTATAAGAAAGATTCTGCAAGTTCTTTCTTTTTCTGTAATTTTTGGGAGATTTCTTCTTACTTTTCTAAATTTGTCCATATTCTTTTTAAGTTACTTGGAAACTGCGGCATCTGCCTTCAGCAAATATACTTCATCTTCCCCCATATTCACACATTTCTCCAAAGTCAAATATATTATCAGATTTAATAAAATTATTCAAGAACTGTGCATGATTTACTTGAGGCCTCGGCTCATTTATTTAAAGCTTGTTGTGCACAGGGACAGATTGCTATGTTAAAACCATGGAGCAGGGATTGATTTGTACACTAGACATAGTTGGACTGAATTACAATCTTAGGGAAAGCTTTTGGTAAAGCTCGTCTCATTGCTTAAGATTTGCTTGCCTCCAAGCAGTCTAACACCATGCCTGTACATGGTGCAGGCTCAATAAATACTTGTTAAAAAATGCATTTAACCCTGGCCAGGTAGCTCAGTTAGTTAGAGCCACATCCCGATACACCGAGGTTGTGGGTTTGATCCCTGGTCAGGACACACACAAGAACTGACCAATGAATGCCTAAATAAGTGGAACAATAAATCGATGTTTCTCTCTCTCTCCCTCTCTTCCCCTTTCTCTCTCTCTAAAATCAATAAATTAAAAAAAACTTAATCAAATGAGTTAATTAAATAATAAATGACTACATAATTAAATAATTAAACTGCTCTTCAAATTGCAAGAAACGAAAGTAGTTTCATAACTATTGGAAAAGTTCACTGTGGTTTAAAAGTCACGCAAAATGCAAATTACCCCAAAACAAACATGCTCACATGCATGCCCCCTATACATACACAATATTTCATCCAGAAACTACATCTCTTTACCTTCTAACTACCTTGCATATATTAATTATATCTGCAATTTATAATATATTAATAATTAAAAGTTGTCATGAAAGTAACTTCAAGAACAGGGCAAAAAAAAAAATCAGACTTACTTACTTTTTAAATATCGATGATTTTTAAAAAATGCCCTTACCCCATTTCGACTGTTGACCCCAGAAATGAGGGTATGCAGTAGTCGGCCGCTGCCAGCGTGTACGGTGGCCGTGCAGCAGAGTCGTCCCAGTAGATGTCCTTCTTCATCTTGGGCAAGCTCATGTGCATTTCATCCACAGCTAAAAGAGAGACCTACAATCGTCGTTACAGTGTTAGAATGATTCAGGTGTGAATTGCATAAAGGGAGTAAGTCCCACGGGGTGGATGGGATTCGGAGTGGGCGGGAACACGGCCCGACGAGTGAATATACACCTGTCTCTAGTTCTCATTCGCTGCAACCATGGCCGCCGCAGAGAGTTGCACAGGCCGCTTCCTGTGTGAGAGCATTGGACAGTGGGGCGTAAGCGGGGCCATGGCACTGCTCAGACTGGGTTGATTGAGCCATGTGCCGCAGAGCGGAGCTGCTTCTTACCCGGAGGTGTGAGAAGCGGCGTTTTCTCCTTTGCTCAAAGTTACCATATTGCCTAGTGGCTATCCTGATAGACACCTCAAATCCCAGGGATCACAGGAAGCTGAGATTCTCCATTCCCATGTTGTTGATTCCATAAACACATTTACACTTGATATCATTTCTTATGTGCCTTGAGCTTTTGTTGGTTTGGAAAAGTTTATCAACACCCTGTGCTGCTTGAGGCTATCATGGTCTCTCCTCTTGACTTCGACAAATTGATGCCTGAGTAAAGGGTGAATCCTCCGGGAATCTGACTTGTACAGGGTGAGTGGCTTAGGCATTATGCCTTCTCCCTAACAGACTGACAGTGTGGTTACTGAAGGAGGTGATGGAGAGGATGTGGCCACACCAGTCGACCCAGGAGCTCGACCTGGGCGATTGGAGGCTCCTCACCCCGCTACCCTGTCCTTGGAATGTGTGTTCTGGTCACAGCGGGAGCTGTTTTCAAGGATGCAGGCTTGAGAGAGCAATGCGTTCTTAAGACCATCGGTCTTAATGATACACGTGACTAAATCCAGTCAGTGAAGGCCTCCGTATAAGCTTCTGAGTTTCCTTCAGGGGGGTCTGGAGATCTACTCTATCTCGTGGCCGCCTAAGACAAGCCTTATGTGTAAGTGTCCCCTTTGTGTATTAAACCTGTCACCTACTGAGCTGGAGTGGCCTGCCTTTGTTTCTCAATCTCTCCTTGCTCCCCACTCCCACCCCTGCCCACTGTATACAGGGGCCAGTTTGTGAACCAACAGTAACCAATCATGAAATATTTGAACCTGTTCAAGAGCTGAGTAAGGGCTTGAAACAAACAGACAAGCTGAAGGCCTTTTCACAGTCTCTGGGCCTCCAGGTAGAGAATGGTCTGAGGAGGGTCTTGCCTAAATGGAAAATGACCTTATGCTGGTTCGTTGTGGAATAATGCCGCAGGGTAAGGGCCCTGACGTCCTTTTGGTGCCATTCAGGCAGATCTGAGATAGAGGCCAGCGTGGCCCAGGCTCCCAGGTCCAGCCGATGGGCACCTAACTGCAGGGACCTACAGGATAGGAGCCTGGCAACTCACATCAGATTGTGTTTGGCTGCCACTTTATGTCACTGTTAACCTCTCTGGGTGGCAATAGGAAACAGATTAAAGAATGAATTAAAATGCTGTTCTGTACAACACTAAAAACTTACAAAGAAAACTGGCTTGAAATTCTACATAAAAGTGGCTGCATTTCACTGGAACTGAGATCTAGGGCCCATGAGGCTGCGAAAGGACCTTAGACAACCCACCGAAGGGCCGAAACTCCTTCACTTGTGGTTAAAGCTCTGAAGTTCAGGGCCCTGTGTTCAGAGTCTGTTTAGATTTAAAACATCACAAGCAATGTATTATTAATGTTTGTAAAGGAAAAAAAACGCTCATCTCACCTGCAAATTTCTGTCAATGCACCAGTTAGTTTCAAAATCATCATCATCTTCTCCAAAAGGGTTGATAAGCTGCTCAGCTACCTGCAGTGGAGAACAGAGAACATGTCAGCCATGATGCTTGTGAAGACTAAGAATGAAGGTTGAAGATGGTTCCTGTTTCACTCTCTGATTTCGTTTGTCACTTTCATCGTACGAGGCCTAGAGAGGAGTGGTTGTTCTATAGACACAGATACACGTATTTATCAGCAAATGAGACATGACCCTCAGGCCACGAATGATGCACATGCACGGGCAGGCTCTCCAAGGATCTATTTAGCTGGTGACAATGCAGGCCCTTTACCAGGGTCTGTTTAGGGATCAGATAAGTGATTTTCAAGCATGGATCGAAGTGGTGACTACTAGAGCACTGACAGTGCACCAGGCGCGTTGAGAGGCCCAAGGTCTATGCCCCTAAGGAACTTACAAAGGCTCGGGTGACAAGACACAATGGAAACGTGGGAAGGTTGAAACAGCAAAGACAGATTTAAGTCACAATTAAAGAAAATAATACAGGGAGCTTTCCTAATTTTTGGACACAACTGGTAAACGCATGGGTCAAAGAGCCAGTAAATCATAAAGCTGGAACTTGTCTGTCTTAGTTTTACCCTAAAGGATCTACTGTTATCTAGTAGTTGGTTTCCCCCCGGGAAACGTTTAAGTAGCTTCTTATCATATTCCTTCTAATAGTTGGATAATATCATATGTGCTCACCACGCTCCTGATTGAGTAGCCTTCTTGATGAGAGTTATATGCCGAATATGACTCACCGGTTATTCTCATTTCTGAGTAATTCCCTTGATTTTTACTATCTGGGAGTGTGGGTGTATGATTTTCATTGGGCCTAGATGGGAAAAACTTACAAGTGCATAAAATACAGGCACCATTGATTAGTAGTTTCTAGATTCTGAGGCTGTTTGGCAGAAAATCTACCTATTTGTTTTTTAGCATTTAATATAGCAGTTGTTCTCAACCTTGGCTGAGCATCAAACTCACCTGCAGAGCTTTTAAAATGAGCGATGCCTGGGTCCCTCCCCCAGAAATTCCGATTTCATGGGTGTGAGGCTGAACCCAGGCATCAGTGTTGGGCAAAGGCCCCAGGAGACTTTAGCTATGGCCAGGGCTGAGAACAACCGTCTCCCGTATTCCGAGGGGCAGGCGTAGCCAGAGCCTGAATCAGCCAGCCTCACGCAGTGTCCGCCTCCAAGTCCTTTCCTGCGAGCTCTAAGGGGCTATCTACCCTTTCTGGCCTGGGGTTTTCCTCAAGTTACATGGACCACTGGGTGGGTCTTGAAAATATTTTTGTTATATCCCGAATGCCACTTTTATGGGATCAGTCCTGCGTATAGAAGTAGAGTCTACAATGAACTACCAAAATGGTATCTAGGTCTGAATAAACTATCACACAAAAACAATTTTTACTTTCTTGGAGGCTCCATTTCCAGCAAATAACTGACTAATATACTGTTCATAAGGTGAGATGGATGTTCTACACTCGGAAAAGAGTTATAAATATTAGAACGGCCAAGACAAAACAGCAGCTCAGAAGTTGAGATGCAGTCTATGGCGAAAACACTCACTTCTCTTAAAGTTGCCAATCTCTTAATGGAGCTAAGAGCGGCTTCTCATACTTATTCTTTAGAAATATTTTATAAAAGAAAAGAACATTATTTTAGAGAGCATGTCAGAAGGCAGAACTAACTGATCCCTATAGGGTGCCGAACACCTCACCTGGACACAAAGCAATGCCTAAGAAGCTCAGCACCACTCAGGAGAAAGAACAATAAAAGACCAGAATGAGTAAGCAGTTAGGCCAATTTTGGTGATTTTTCTGATTTTACTTTTTGCTTTCATGGGAAATGAGAGTGATAGTCTTGCTTACTCTTTCTCTGTCCTAACTGGGTGAAAAATAATTAAGAATTATTATCATCTGCCCCAGCTGGTGTGGCTCTGTGGATTGAGTGCCGGTCTGCAAACAAAAGGGTTGCCGGTTCGATCCCCAGTCTGGACACATGCCTGGGTTGCCAGCCAGGTCCCCAGTAGGGGGTGCTCGAGAGACAATCACACATTGATGTTTCTCTCCCTCTTTCTCCCTCCCTTCCCCTTTCTCTAAAAATAAATAAGTAAAATCTGAAAAAAAAAAAAAGAATTATTGTCACCTGGTTAAAAATGTTTTTGCCATTTGTAAAGGATATGCCTTTACTCTTTGAAGTATAATTTGAAATGCCAATGTAATTTATTTTTTCTGGTTAAGATTCAAACCAATGAAAGTCAAGGATCTGCAGGGAAAATACCGCTGCCCCTGGAAGCCCCCGATGGTGCACTCCAACATGCGGCTGCTCGGAAGGTCAGACATTTGGAAATTCTATGTTATTAATGTGATCTTCAAGCTGTCATTAGATTTCAATTAGCCTAATATAGCCAAAGTCTCTAATATTTTTTTCATCACATACTGTACTTCTCTTTTGGAAGTTCCCAAAAGAGATGGAAGAATCAGACCTCTGATATTTATTCGTACATCTAAGGGAGAGGTGGGAGGCGGCGGTGGGAACAAACGAAATTTCACACTGATGGTTGGACAAGTTGTCCTTGCTGTTCTAACCTGTTTTTAATTTACTGGCAAGCCAGATGTTGTCATGAGTTCTGGTGTTTTTGGTTTTGATTTCAATGAATTCTTTTCTTTTGTTTTTAAAAAGATTTTATTTATTTATTTTTAGGGAGAGGGGACGGGAGGCAGAAAGAGAGGGAGAGAAACATCAGGGACCAAACCTGCAACCCAGGCATGTGCCCTGACCAGGAACCGAACCAGTGACACCTCGCTTTGCGGGATGATGCCCAACCAACTGAGCCACACAGGCCAGGGCTCAGTGAATTCTTTTCTGAGTCTCAGTTCTGGTTTTGAAAATGGGGTGGGTTTAATGTTGTGGAACAGCTAGAGGGCTTTCAGGGAATTGCAGCTAAGTATTTACAGAGTCGAGGAGAACCAAGATAATACAATAGTAGTGCTTAAGTCTAATACACAAGATTTCTTATTTACCCTCTTTTACTGCCTAGTTGCTTACTGTGGTAGAAAATATCAATGCAGGTACAGTTATTACTTTACTTACAGTATTGTAATCTTAATGGGAACACACAAAGACTTCAAAAAATCAATAGCCATAAAAGAGTCTTCTTATCTCTGTGCATAAATGAGCTGCTTCAGTTGCTGCAACACAGAACTCTCCCACATCCTAGACACTTTAATCTCTGGTTGAAAAGTAATAACATCTCTGAGCTATTAAATATTAAATCTACCTATGACTCACTCAGGAATGATTTCCTAGACTCAGCGAAGGATCAGCATACAGAGTTTGAAACATGACAGAGATTACAGAGGGGGTCTCACGACACTCAGGTTGGTGGTTACCTTGAGCCATCCCGCATAGAAGAAGAATTGTAGAAGAGTAAAGATTGGAATGTACAGATCTAAGTCATGCCCCGCGTAGCCTACAGTGGGATCCAAAAACTGGCGTCCAATCAGGCACGCAAAGAAGAAGGTGTAGACCGCCAGAGTGACAACCTGGGACAGAGAGAAACCCAAGTGAGAGCACCGCACTGGCCGCCACAGCAAGTGCCACGTGGGCATGCAGGAACAAAAGTCATGTGCGCAGTATCTGATACCTGGGTGTAAACCAGCGGGATACCAACCCAGTCGTAACCGAATAAGAGGCTGCACCAAGAGCGGTATCGGTTCATTTCCTAAGCCAGAAACAGATAAAAACGTGATTTACCAAAGTGATGCGAGTGGTAGGATTAGGAATGTGGCCATGCCTTTTACGACTATGTCTGTAACATGATGGGACTGACTTTGTAAGGCTAATAAATTGGTTCTGAAGGCCACCCCCAAAGGAAAATTCTGCAAATAACAAGCAATGAATATCACTCAAAAATGTTCAAAAAGAAGTACATTTCGACATATATATTAAGATAAATCAAGACTTTATACAAATATCTATCACCTACTCTACTGAATCCATAATTTCCAACAGAACATTGGTCAGATGTGGTGATGCGAAGGCAGTGGTTAAGGTTTTAAATAAGTCATTTCTAGCCATTTTGGTAAAATATGTGGAGAGCAGATATTTTTGTTATTTCTCTCTTTTGAAAACATGCTTACTATAGATCTTAGAAAAAAGAAATAAATCCATCCTAACCCTCATCACCCCTCCCCCCAAATGAGATGCTTATATTGACAGAAAATCTATCTTTCTTCGGAGCAGGAAGGACTGGGATCCATTGATTTTTTTTTTCCCCTCACTATTGCACATAAATTATTATCTGAGACTGGGAGGAAGAGTTCACATTCATTTGGGAGCTATTTTAAAATAATTCACTTCTCTTAACCTGTTCCAGGCAGGAGATTTTACCATGGCACAAACCTCTCTAGCCCTTACATTAATTTGTTTCTCAGGTGTATTTAGGGTTTTTTGTTGAATGAAAACGCAATTTTGTTTCCTGGAGCATCTGCAAAGCTGGCTTACCCTTGAAATATTCCAATTCGGGGCAGTGACTGGGGAGTCCTGGAGCCGGGGTGCACCAGAGCCTGTGGAACCCTCGGCAGACATGGCCAGTCAGTCAAGGGACACTTTCTTACAGAGCATATTACAAGCCTAATTCTGTTTCATACAGAGTTTCCAAGAACCAATGCCAATCAATCTGAGTTAGAGCCTGTGTGCTGTCCTTGTCCTGCACGTTGAGGGCTCTGAATTAAACAAAACAGATTCATCCTAGTCCAACCGTCACATCCACGTCCCTCTTGGTCTCTGATTAGCATTTTTTTTTTTTGCAATTTACAATGTACTTACAGTCATCAGTGATTGCAGATCTACACTGTCTCTGATTCTACCTTCTTTCCGGGCTTTCGCAGCCAGATTTCCAAACCAGATGAATGGAACCCAGTATTTCAGATGAGGAGATTTGAGGTGGTCAAATAATTTTCTTTCATCCGCTGTCATAAAACCTTTACACAAAATAAAAATGGCTGGATTACAGAGACTTAGTTTCAGTGCAAAAATCCAAAAGGGCCAAAGGAATATTCATGGGAATGTGGGGGTGGGGGGTCTTATTTTCCGGGCCACACGGTTTCCCCTTCTGAAGGAAATCGCTACAACCAGTTCGTTGTGTATCTTCCCAGAGAAAGGTCACTAATTTTATACAGGCCTAATTTTTAAAAACACAAATGGCTTTATACTGTATACATATCTACCATTTGCTTCTATTGTCAGTTATATCTTGGAGATATTATTTGTAACTACATAGAGAGCAGTATCATTCTTTTTAACGGCTGCATCCCAGGTTTAACTGTATACAAATTTATTTAACTAGCCCTCTTTTGAATAAACATTTAAGTTGTTTAAAAAATTTTTGTTATTAAAAATAGTGCTGTCATGGCTATCCTTGTACTTACTCCTTTGACTTAAAAAAAAATCATTTATTTTACTTTTAGACAGAGGGGAAGGGAGGGAGAAAAAGAGGGAGAGGAACATTGATGCGTGGATGCCTCTCGCGCGCCCCCTACTGGGGACCTGGCCTGCAACCCAGGCATGTGCCCTGACTATGGAATCGAACCGGCAACCCTTGTGGTTCGCAGGCTAACGCTCAATCCACTGAGCTACACCAGCCAGGAACTCTTTTCACTTTTTAAGTGGACTTTTAAATATTCATTATGATTAGTATAAATAATATTTTCTGAATTAAAGTTTATTTCTAAAACCAGTATCTTGCGAGATAGTAATTTTGAGTTACTTTCATCTCAGCAATGCAATTATTTATTTATGAAATTCTGATAACGCATTTAGATAAAAATCTACTTTTGCCCTAATGTAACACATTTTTTTTATCCTTAAGCATCTTAATCAGCTTATGAATCTGGCCATCCTGTTTAAAGGCTGAGTTTTACTTACAAGGTGTTGCTACAGCACAAAGAAGTCAAAGGAGGAGCGGGACTTGTTCATTTTGGGAGTCACCAATTCATAGAGCTTTGGGGTTACCTAGATTTTTGATATGACCTAGGCCAGTGTGCTTGAGAATAAGGCCTGCGGGTCATGGGCACGGGACTCATGTGTGACACACTCACCTGGAGGGGCTGGGCCCCACCCTCACTTACTGAGTCACTCAGTAGAGCAGGACTTCTGGACCTAGGCCTGCACCTTAGAGTCTCCTGTGGATACTTTTAGAAAATACCAATGCATCCGCCTTATCCCCAGAGCCTGATTCAGTTGATGTAGCGTGAGGTCCAGGCATCACCTTTTCCATCTTTGGTGATTTAATGGAACTGGGTTCAGGAAGATGCATGTTTACCAAACTTCGCAGGAAATTCTGACTTACAGCAATGTTTGAAAGTCACTCTCTCGCTGACTGAAGATTCTGTTTATTCGTACTTGAAATAAACAGTAACAACTACAAAGCCAATACCTACCAACAGGAGCCTTGTTTTAGATAATAGTCAGGTTATTTACGTTAGTGTGGAAGGGTTCGCCCGTGCCTGGGGACTTACGTTCCCGTGGGAGGTCAGCAATAAAAACGAGCCTGATAATCCTCTTCTTGTTTCTCAGTGCATCGCAAAGTTGTTGCATGAGCCAGATAATTGTTTTTTTTAAGACTTGCACCGCATGATTAATTCTTATTATAAGAAGTTAATAGATAAACTTGACCTGTCTTGGCTCTCTGCTTGAAGACTTGTTGCAGCACATCATCCTTTACCTGGAAACTATTCTCAGACACTTCCTATCAATTATCCAACAGTTACATTCTTGGGGTCATAATGTAATTTTCAAAAATAACTCTATTTATATACTGGCAGCAATCTTTGTCATTCAACCAAGGAATAACTTTACCTCTGGTTATTTTTTTATTCAGGGGTATGGATCAAATTGTGCTGGCCAGTCCTCTCTTGGCTTCTTAGCCGAAAGCAAATATGAGGAGCAAGGGTTTTTAGTGCAAATGCCAAAGCTAGAGTCAGGCTCTCCCACCACGTGGCACACTCACCATCGATCGGAAGGGCACATGCAGAGCGAGGAAAGCTGGTGAGTTTTAATTTTATCCCAAATTTATTGACAACTTTGCTGTGAAAGTTGAATGATTAACCAGACATTAATATGTCCTCCAAGAGTATGCAGGCAGAACAACTTTTGTTTTCCCCTTCAGGGTCACACATCTTATCCAAAGTAACCCCATCTTTGGAAATTGAGTTTTTGGTCAATTGAAAGAAAATCTCTAGATTGTTGCTCAGATCAATTCAAACAGCATTTGCTATCAAATGAAACATTATCCTCATCAGCACTTCAGGCCATTTTAACCAGAGACCAATGACCTTTTGCAGAATGTGGTCAATACCCTCATCTCTAAGGCTATGTTAACCACGGGTATTGATTTGCCACGGCGCGGCAGCCCGGCCAGTTGGCTGGTCCTCACACTGCCCTGTCTCCTTCATGACTGTCTTCATGCCACGCTCCCTCAGGCCTGTCCGTCCCCTGGTGCTGTTTTACCTTGCCATGGCACCTGCCTTGAGTTTCTTTTGTTAATCTTTCCTTCCAGCTTTCTGGCTGGTTCAGCTTTGCTCAGCAGTTTTCCACTGCTTATCCCAAAATAGCCTCCTTAATATTTCAAATCAGAATAAATAAAAATATATGCACTCACATACATATATGTTTGTATTTACTTGCAACCTAAATTGTGGTTTGATGGAGTAGGATCTACTACTTCAAGGTAAAATTTTATTGTCCTCAAGCCAAAGGACCAATTAATTCCATTGATAAACAATATTCCAGTTATCATAGATTTTGTCTGTTACAGTTGATTTATTTTTCCTCGGTTGACGCCAAGGCAGATATCTTTTGCCTTTAAAGCGGAGTGTGCAAATGAGCCTCTATTACCAGAAGAGCTAAAAACTCCGCATCTCATAACTTGAAGGAGGAATGGGTTTATTGCCAGTTCTTTCTGAAAGAGAAAGTTGTGCATTCAGCAACTGAGCCCTTCCCAGAGAGGTGACTTTTTCAGGAACATTGCAAGGTGCCTAGCTCATTTTCATCTCTGTGTTTTTTAAATGAATGGAACAAAGCCACCAGATTCAACTATAGCTGTCCTTTAAATTCGATGGTAGAGGTTTAGACATCCTTGCCGAGTGGGAAGATCAAGAGGAAGCAAAATGAGATTGAGAGAGAGATGGAATCACATTGTGAAGGCATTGCGTAGCACTGAACGCCAGGTGTTTTTTACTGTGAACCACAGTAAGATATGCGTGGCTCACAAAACAATGACGAGCTCTTCTTCATGATGTTCTTTCTGATGTTTTTAATTCCATTCCATTAAAAATGCTGCTTGTGAGCCATTAAAATGATTTAAGGACCCAATAACAAGTTACAACTCATAGTTTGAAAAGCTCAAAATAGGACATGGTTGAGTAAAATCAGTGTCTGGAGTAGCAATGCTGAACAAAGACAGAGAAACTCCCCTGTTTTCTTGCTACAAGCAAAACATCTCTAGTCAGCGGTACACCCTTCCCTAAATCGGTTTCCTACTTGGTAATTCATTGCCTTACCCACATGACAAACGGGAAATATCACACCCCTGCCCAGGTGGCCAAGGATTTCATTTGCCCTCAGCAACGGATCTGAAGCGATTTGCAGATAAAATTGAGGAGTTAACAGATACACCCAAAAGCAGTGGTTCCTAAACTCTGCTGCATATTAGAATGGTTCGTGGAGCTTTAAAAACTGCTGATGCATCCTGTTTCTCCTGAACTTAGTGTCTGGGAATGAGAGCCAGACATCAGTATTTTAAAAAGATCTCTAGTGATTACAATTTGCAACATAGTTTGGGAAGAACTGCCCTGTGCAAAGACTCATTGGGCAAGCCGGCCATTTCAGCCTTTTTGTCTGGGTCAGACACCCTGCAGCGCTGCTGGGGCACTTGTTCAGACTGGATTCCCAGGTCTGAAACCCCAGAGATTCTGATCTGTAGGATGTCTGGGAACTTCCAAACTTAAATAAGTACCCTTGATAATTCAATGAATGTAGTCTACGATCAGATCTTGAGAAACATTGAGGCGATAGCTTTGATTCAACTCCTGAAACAGAACTGCGGCGAGCCTTCAAACACTGACCAGCTGCGAGGCATTAGTTCAGGGAGGGCCAGTTCTACTGTGCATTTGCTCACCTGTGTAATGCAAGTGTGCATAGGTGAGTCAAGTTTCACTCACAGGATGACGTTCTGTCTGTTCTGGGCTCATCATGTGAGACTATAGGGAAACTGACTCAGCCTGTGAAAGTTCAGCCAACAGAGGGAAATCTGGCACAGCTGTGAATACCGCTGTCCCCTTCATCATCTCTCCTGTGACACAGAGCAGTAGGAGGTTTCAAAGAGCCCAAGATGCCCCAGAGCCATGCAATGCGCCAGGAAAAGCTTGAGCAGGAGACCACAGGGCAGCCAGTCAGTATTACACAGAATCCATTTGATTTTACTTAGTGAGAGAAGGTCACAGATTACACAATCTAAATATTCCAGAATCTCTAAGGGGGCTAGCCTTCCAGCCAGTGCATCTAAAGTTAGAATTTTTATCTCAATATCACTTGACCATTGGGAGCTTGTTTAGTTGCATTAATGTTTTTGTTAGTGATAAGCATTAATAAATATTCCCATCACAAAGCTCTCATCAAGCTCTTTCTAGTCGTAGAAGAAGCTCAAGGAACTTCATGTAAAGATTTCAGGGCTTTAGGGAAAGTAAAGACAGACCTTTCCTCTAATTTTATTGCCTTCTAACCATTCTTATGGGCACAGAAAGAAATTATTTTAGTAGAGTAGAAAAGCAAGGTAGAGATATGAGATTAGCTGTGACTATACTTGCGCTCGTCTCTGAAAATGATTCATGTAAGAAAAGATTTGTAATAGTTCTTACTGATCCTTGAGGATAGGGGCCATATCCGTCCTTGCTTACAGCTCTGCTCCAATGCCCAACGCAGTGCCGGGTAAATAGTGTGCACTCAGCAAATCTTTGCTGAATGAGCAAGCAGCCAGCAGGTTTAGCAATGGCTTTAGTGATTTTTTTTTAGAGGACTATATGTAATTTCCCATTGTCTACCTTTGTGCCCCGGTGAGTAAATTTTGAAGAGAAATCTCCTGGTCACTGTGAAGCACTAGATAAACTATTCCAATTCAGTGTCATGTTATAATGTAAGCACCCGATTATGGCCGTACTTGAATCAGCAAAGATCTGGAATTGTGCACCTGACTTGACTTGGATGAGTAACATCTTTCAAGGCAGGTGATTGGAATTATTAGATTTTTCCAGGGCAGGTTCGTAGCCAATAGGCAAAATAACGGAGACTGTATTGCCGTTCCCCTGGTACATAACTGTTTGACAACAGACCAGCTCAGGGAATTTTCAGCATAACAGACATTATTTAGCATTCAATTGTTTTATTTGTTGTTCTATTTTCCTGGGAGCAGAAATGAAAAACTTTTGTTTTTAAATTGAGAAATTTCACCGGTAACCTCAAAGCACATGTATTTCCCCAGTTGTATGCATTTTGGTCCTTTTAATTTATCAGAATACTATAGCATGACCGTCCAGCTTACAAGCAAAGGAAGTTCAGGGGTTAGCAGGTCAGTGACCTCTAAGGTCATCAGGCTTTAGTTGGGAGATTTGCCAGGTGCTTCAGAAGGAGACTCTGCCCTTCATTCTCTCCGCACTCCCACTCGTTTCCTCATGGCTAGCCCTGAATCTCTGGCAGGGACCCTCCCTGAAGCGAGGAGAAGAGGTTGGAGGGAAACCCCATTACCTTAAAGCCCATTATTTCTCTGAGTGGGATCCAGGGACCACCACCTGCCTCAGAGTCTCCAGAAGCTTGTTAAATACACATTCCTGGACTTCACTCACCCTGGACCTACTCAACCAGAATCTCTGGGATGGTATTTTGGAATCTACATTTTTAGGAATATTGATTTTTAATGATGTCTAATGCACACCAAAGTTTGAGAACAGGTACTTTCCCAGACAGGCGGTATTATGCAGGGGAGTCACCTGACGAGAGGCGTTTTTTGTGCCCTTGCCATTGTGTCCTGCTTTGCCCTCACCCATTTGGTGCCTCTGCACTTTCCTTCTAAGCCCCCCCTGCCCTCCGGCAGGGCAGGTGTCCTGGCTCTGGGCTCAGGGTATCTGCCAAATATTTTCCGCCATCCCTGGACTTCCTGTTCTTCCCAGAAACATTGGCACAGGCAAAAGACAGTCAGAGAGTGTCGGAGGCATGCGTCCAACGGGAGGGCTTGGAGACTGACCCCACGTGCAGACTGAGTCAGCCTTCTCCACTGGGGAAAGAAGCAAGCAGTTGGGTGAGTTGATGCTGCCCATGGACAGAGAGGGGCCCATGTGTCTGGCTGTGGGGCAGCCAGGAAGAACCCCACTTCTGAAGTGGCTCCCCCAGCTTCAAGGGCTGTGGCTTGAAGCCTTTGTTCTGCCACCTAACACACAAACCTGCCTCTGGGGGCACAAGCTGTTCCATTACCCTCTTTCCTGCTGTTGCGAGAAAACACTTAGGAATGAAAAGAGAGCAGTAGGGACCTTTTTCCTGCGATAATCAGTGATGACCCCAGAGGGTGCTTGCGAAGGCTTTAGCCCCTCAGCCTCCCTCAGTTTTCTTCCTCCTTTAGTGGCTCCGCACAGAATGATACTTGTATGTTTAATTAGGTCTAATTCAAATCCTCTGGGCAGTAGTCTCTGACCGCACTGATGCCCTAAAGCCCCTCTATAATTCTGGAGGCTTTAGCATGGCTGAAACCTTGAACTCATTCTTTCTTTCTTTCTTTTTTAAATTTAATTTTTATTTTTAATGATGAGGAGAGGTGGAGAGAGAGAGAGGGAAACACCGATTTGTCGTTATACTTATTGATGCATTTGTTGACTGATTCTTGTATGTACCCTTACAGGGGATCACACCTGCCACCTTGGTGTATCAGGACGATGCTCTAATCCATTGAGCCACCTGGCCAGGGCCTAATGCACTCTCTGTCTTGATTCTTGCTACTTTGTTAATGGTAATGAATTACTCGAGGGTTGCCGAAACCTTTTACCCCAGGAGTGAGAAGAAGTGTTTCAAAAGTAAGCATCTCAGAAAAGGCTCAATACTTGTCAAACTTCGGTGTATAACAAAGCGGCATAGCAGAATGTTTAAATGCAGGTTTTCTAGGCTTTAAATCCAGTGGTTCTGATTCAGTAGGTCTGAGATGGGGCCCAGGAACATGCACTGTAAATAAACAATGCAAATTATTCAAGATGTGAAGGGCCTGTGTGTCTGTGAGTCACACCTGGAGACACTCTCGTTTAAGTGCTCTTAAAGGAGTGAATGACTGATTTCCAGACTCCTTTGGAGTGGTTGGGGGGTATTCCAATATTCCAACTGCCTTAAAAAGCAGAAAAGGGTAGATACAAGTACATGGCAGGCATTTGCACAAATTTGACAAGGAACAAGTTTTATAATTATAAACATTACCCCTAAGGGAAATGCAATCCTGTCATTCTCCTACTCACCTCTCCCTCTCTACTTGCCCCTCAGACCTGAGCATGGCTCAGCCCTCTTGAGCTCGGGTCTGACTAGAGGCCCCCAAACCTCTCCATCACCAGCCATTCCTGGCTTCCTCCTGATTTGCTTTTAATATGAAGATGACGCTAAGAGGATAAGATTTGTTTTGAGAATTGGGCTTGGTGTCTGGTTCCTGTCAGAATGCACTCTCTTCATTTCAAGGATGCATCAGGACTGGAGAAATATCAGCTTTATTCTTCCAAGTAAACTTTAGCTCTCACTCATCACTTTGGAATGGGTCTAACCTTTCTCGTTTATTTTTAGGCCTTTCTTCAGATGTGGCCATTCTTATTGCATTTGATTCCTATAGACATCAGGGTAAGAAAATTAAGTTATCATGTAGCATTTTCAATTTGGTCATCCTGAAGAAATATTCAACTTTTAAATTTGGAGGAGGTGTAATAGTTAATTTTTTAAAGTTCCTACTGGTTTTATATCATAATACATATATCTGTGCATTTTCCAGGGCATTAGTAATGTCACCTGCATTCTTAATTAACTCATTGCACCCTGTTACTTTCTCACATCTGTAACCCCAACAATATCCTCCGCACCCCTCCTTCTTTATTTCTACCTTGAATTCCCCAAATTTCTGGTCATTTAGTTCAAGAAGACCTGGGATGCCATATCAAATGTGTCTTCTAAAGTGACTGAAGGACTATGTCATGCTGTTGTATTAGATGGTTTCATGATTACTAGCCAGAGCTCATGTCACATTTACCATGTGCCAGATATTTCCCTAAACACTTTGTAAATGTGAACTTATTTAATCTTCACAACAAGCCAATGAGGTATATGAAATAGGGGGTATTACAAATTACTATGAACTTATTTTAGGGATGAGGGAACCGAAGCATAGAAAGGTTCAGTAACTCATACAAGGTCATGTAACTAGTAAGTAAGTGGTGGAGTGAGTATTTGAACTCTTCTTCTGCATTCTTAGTCACTGTCTATATTGTCCATCTAAGAAGGCAAAGCCAAACCAAACAAAAGCCCCCCAAAACCCTCCAAAAATAAACAGAAAACACTATCCTTAAAGAAAAACTATTTCCAAGGACATTTCAGAGAAAGAGAATTGACGGGGCCACCTAAGTTGAGAGCATACTCAATATAAAGATGGCATTGTCTCGTGATTCTTTTATCTTCTATATATTCATTAATCCATTACAACAAACTATTAGATCTATTGTCAAGAACCTAGCACAGCCACCAATATTTATTCAGCACCTGCTGAGAATTATCTCATTTCATCCTCCTCCCACTGAAGTCTGCTTTAACTAACAGCTTCTTTGCTAAATCTAACGTGCCAAGGAGAACCATCCTTCCAACACAATTTGTCCTCAGCACCGTGTATCTAAGGAGCTCAGGCAGAACAACTGCACCTGCTTTGAGGAACGGGAGAGACAACAGACCCACACTGAAGTGGTCTTTTATTGCCACCTCTCAGGGTTTGCCGAGATAAAAACCCACATTGCTGATTCCTGCCAGAATCTCCTTGTGTTTTGGGAAAAGTATTCATTTCGGCGTTTTGAGCCTGAATTGTAACTGTGTTCTGTGTGATTCAGGACAGATCATAACCTTTCTGAATCCGTTTCCTTCCTTTCTCATTTTCTTAAAGTCCAAGGGAAATAATACTTATGAAAATGAACAAACTATAAAGGAGTAGAAAATGTAATATTATAGGTGGTTTAAATAAATGTGATAATAATTATTATATATTTTACCTAAAGGCCATGTAACCAACTGCCACTTCTCCTTTTCCACTCCCTTCAAGTAAACTTTTTGAGGGCAGGAACCATGTCTTACTCATTTTCGCCTCTTAAAACTGTTTCTGGCACATAGTAGATAAGCAGTAAATGTTTCTTGAATGAGTGAATAAATAAAAGGGATTTTCAAGAGAACGTGGATGGTTCCCATCTAGGTTGAATGGTACCTACGGAAGAAAAGGCTTTTCACAGTACCTGCTTCAACCACGTGGTCCATCGTTGGGAACCTTTTGTACACAGCCGTGCTCACCGAGCGGAAGATGAGCAGGGACGTGAGATTGACGTAGCGCATCAGGGTCCTTCTGAGCAGGCGCCCATGCTCGTCCCTTCCATGGACACTGCTGGAGATGAGGAACATCAGCCTGTCTGGCCAGGGCAGGTTCACAAACTGGTTCCACCATCGGTTCACTACCAGAGTGACATAAAACCCTGCAGAATAACAGGAAACTCTAAAGCAATTTCCTAGAGCAGGCATGTTAACACTGATGCTTTTAGCAGAATTTTAGCCTTTTTGGGATTGGGGTGTAAAAATATGGTGTTATCCATACCTTATGATTTTGCCCTCCAGAAAAAAAAAAAGGTAATTCGTGCCTGGCAATGCCATAGCACCCAGTATGCGGCTATTAGAACTCAAATACTGACAGCAAAAATGGAGGGTTAGTGAAGAGAAAGCTTCATTGTCCAATAGCAGGTTATTACCTCAAACTTGTTTGGTGTTAATTTAGCAAAAGCAGCCCTGAAGGCGAACCTTATGGATAATTTTCCTTCTATTGCAAGCGGTGGCTTTGCAGGCATGCCTCGCAGCTTGGAAGCACTCCCATGCAGAGTCATCGGTGTCATCCTAACGGAGACAGCTGGGTGGCTGCATTCTGCGTGTCACCTATACTTACCAAGCACAAAGGTTACTGGAATTTGTTCAGCATATCTGTCACAGTAAATTGATAATTTTTCAAAGTAACGTTTTTGGGCTCCTGTAAGTAACAATCTGGAGCAAAAATAAAATGCACAGCCCTTATGATAATATACTTCTGCACCTGCTTTGCAAGTGATATTCAGTGCAAACAATTAAGCACAAATAATTTTTTTAAGAGCAATAACTTTTTCTTTTCTACTAAGCTGATGTATCTCAAAAGCTGAATATTTCAAGTACTAACATTTGTAGTACATAAATATTATTGGCCATTAGATAGATTCATTAAACATTTTCTTTTTAAATACTTTATATTTTAAACTTTTATATGATTAATGCTTTGGATTTGGAGCACAATACCTCATAAAAGAGTTTGGGTTTGTTTTTCAGTCATTCATCAGCTGTACTCAGAGGAAAAACAGAGTGTCTTAATTAAGAGGATTACAGTTGCTAAGTTATTATTAAATAATAGCCCTGAATTTGACATCTTGATCTTAGTTTTTCCTGAATATGCCACTCAGCACATTTTTGATTTTCTGTGTTGTACTTTAAGAGGTATTATAACTTTTTTTAAAGCCTGCAATTATTTAAAATATGACAAAGTTAACAATTTGAAGTGGAAATTTTTATTATTATATTTGGTGGGTTTATATTAATATAATATAAATATTAAAATTTATATTATAGATCTGACCCAAATCCATTTCATAGTATTGTTAAATATAAATTCATTTAATAGAGCTATTGTTGATATTTATGTTGTTGGGAGGAGTTTCAGATTCAGAAGGAATGTCTCAAGGCAGGTTAATAATAATGATCAAAATCTGGAAAGCAAAGCAACAGAGATGAATTTGCATCAATGAATGAATGTAGCTGTTCCAAAGAAGAAAGGAATCCCTTGGAAAAATCCATGTTAACATACTTCAGAGGCCTATTTGGGTCAGTAGAACTGGAATAAAGGAAGCAGAGGGATAGTGAGGGAACAGCGAGCCAACAATCAGATTGCAGATGAAGAAATGGGAGCCGTTGCTGACAAAGGGTGTGGGGTACAGGGTGTGGGGGGCGGGGCCTGGAGTTCTTGCCTCAGCTTCGGAGGAGGTGTCAGAAATTCTGAAGTCAGGAAAAGCTGACATGGAGGCATCACCTCTTTGCATGGTTCCATCAATGCCATGTGATGAAAAGTTACAGCCACAGTGGTTTCTGATACTCAAATAGAAATGGTCGACGAGGATTTAATTGTGGAAAATACCGGCCATAGGGTTGGGGAAGCCGGGTTTGAATCCCAGATCTGCCACTTACAGATTTAGAATTTGAGCATATTTTTAAATCTCTCGGAGCCTCCGTTTTTCTCATTTGTAAATGAGGATAATAACATCTATGCATCAGGGATGTTATGAGGATTAAAGAATATATGTTATATAAAACAACATAACATAGGGTGTTGGACTTAATAACAAAGTGGTTGTTAATATTAATAATTGGCCAAAGGAAAAATATTTGGATAATAGACACACATAAATTTTACTAGTTAGAAAGTAAGTACAGCAATTATTTTGTCAAATCCATACTACAAATAGGAAGAGATATAATCAAATTAATGAATTCTGGTGCTGTCTTACAATTTTTGCTAAGTATATTTATTTACTTTTAATAGGACCAAGAAACCTTAGGGTCATCAGTAGACATGAGACAGAAACTATGTCTATATTTTTCTACACATAAGAGATAAAAACCCACATTTGTCTGACTTTCTTGACAAATTCAGCCTATAGTTCTTGGTCTACCTTTGATCATGATATTAGGATCTATTTTAACAAGCTTTTACAGCTGGACGTCAAAAAATGAAGAATGACTTAACTAATGGTTATTGTTATAAATGCAAGTACTCTTTGGCCTTCAGAAAAAATATATGCATATAATTTTGTGTGGTATAAATAAGACATTGGAGCAAAAGCTAAAGCTTCATGGAGTGTTTCTGACAACTGTTCTAGGACTATTCTATTCTAAGCAGCAGTAGCAGCAATAAATTCATATTAGTAAAAATAAAATGGGACAATTAACATCATGTGTCTTCCACCAACATCTACGTTGAAGGATTAGGTGACACGCAAATAAGTTGTCAAAAAGTATTATAACACAGATCTGAAAAATTATTAGAGGTTTTTCAATAAAACATTCCATTTAAAGATACTTTGCCAAAATATATACACAAATATATACATTTATTTGGAACAGTGGTTTTGATATTTAGGTAAAGAGATCTTCCTATTCTACTTTTGATAATTATCAACCAACCAAATTAATATCCCTCTTCTTCAAATGGGGTCCTGTTGCTGCAAGGAAGAATGTAGGTGAGAGAAATGCTATACAAATCTGTTCATTTGTTTGCAGGAGGAAAATAACAAACTGATGTACATAGAAAAGGTGGAAATACAGCCTCAAAAACCTTTAGCTTTTCTATTTTAAGTTTTAATTCCTCCCCGGGGAAGAAATGTATGTAATCAAGTTTAATTTTAAAAAACTCACAAAGCTTCTCTTTTATAATACTGATAAAATTTTATTCAGGGTATAATTTTTAGCCTTGATCAATGTGGCTCAGTTGGTTGGGTGTCGTACCGCAAGGTGAAAGGTTGCTGGTTCTCTTCCCGGTCAGGACATGCCTGGGCTGCGGGTCTGGTCCCCTACCGGGGTGCATGAGAGAGGCAACCGATCGACGTTTCTCTCATACATCAATGTTTCTCTCCCTCTCTTTCTCCCTACCTTCCCCTCTCTCTGAAAATAAATAAATAAAATCTTCTTAAAAAGTATAACTTTTAGTCATAAAAGTATTTCTTGGACATAATATTGCTCACATTTCCTGTCAGCCTGACAGGCATAGGCTGTGACATTATAAAGAATAAATATCATCTCCTTTTGTGAATACGACATGTCCCAAACTCAGAAGATATAAAGAAAATACATTAGTTTTCAGGCCTTTTCTTTCATTGAGGTAGTGGTAAGGTTGGCAGGCACCATCCTGGATAAGATCTTGTCATTCCAGGTGAAAGGAAGGGAAGATTCCTATATAAGGTGTATATGCCTGATAGACATTATTCACAACCATGTTAATTGTATAGGTAGTTGCTACAAGCTCTCAAATCACAAATTCAAATGATGAGTGACACAGTTGAGAGAGGCACATGTAATTATTCATGTGTAGACTTTGCCATTCAAAATCATTACGTAGCAGGGATCTAAGCATGAATCTTCCATTCCGTGCCTATAGCAACATTCTTAACCCATGACTGATGCCTCAGCATGATTGCTTCATGTGGGGCTGGAATGAGAACCACCTGAACATGACGGTTAGACTCTATTTAACATCCTAAAAAATGGTGGGTGTGGATTCAACTACCCTGCGCCGGGAGAAGGAGGCCACAGAGAGGATCATGCAAAGGAGGTTAACATACGCACAAAGGTCAGCGACACCCGCAGGGCTCAGATTCCTGAGACTGTATTCTCACTTGATATTTGATGACCACTTAAGGAGACATGCAAAGGAAAGTACCTGTACACCAAACTTATTGCTGTGTAAAAAACAGCAAATACAATAAATTCCCTGTACAGTAGTTTGTAGATGCTGCCTCGCCACTTGAGGAGTAACCTATGAAATCCAAAAAAAGTCGCATTGGCTACTTTACTGGAGTAAGTGACAGTCATCTTGGATAGTTTTTTTTCTAGAAGAGCAAGAAGACAAAATACAGGTAAGAAGCAATGTTTAAGACCAAGCATAAATCTGTATCTCAAAGGAAACCCACACCGGCAACCAGTCAGCCAGTTCCCCTTTTGTTGCTTCAGTCTGTACCATTTGGAATTTAGAGATAACCACTATCTTATGGTGCTAAGTCGTTTAGTAGAAAAAAGGAGGAAAAGCATTTTTGGAAAGAGTAATATTAGAAATTGTAAGCTTGCCTTAATTTCTAAGTATTATTTTTAGATTGTATAGCCATTGCTCTGAAAATATTTGAATGATTAAGTGAGATATATGAGATATGTTGTAATGTTACCTATCATATAGCTTCTTAACCCACAGGAAGATTTTAGGGTATTGATATGCTATATTGATTGACATTTTCCAAAGCAGCAGCCAGACTTATTCTTTGGGGCTTTCTTTGCTAAAGTATGTAAAGAGGTATTTATTTCCTGCTTAAACTTCCTCAGGAGAAGTTATGGCTCTCTTCTTCAAAATCAGGAGATGCTGTCAGAAATAAACAAGCCCCTTGTGGGAATGTAATCGATGGGTTATTTTTGCTGATTTTAGCTGGATGGGGTGTCTCTCTAATGGAGCTCCGACTATATAGTTAGCTCTCTAGGTACTTCAAAAGGTGGACAAAATGCTGGGCTGCAGTGATACTAAGAAAGGTACACTTTCCCATGGAAAAGTGTAGCACAAAATGCTTAGAGTTGGCTCACTTTCTGTTTGGAGCCGAAAAAAACGAAGCCATTCTTTAGGATTCTTTCTTCTTGGATCTGTTCCATGGATGTGGCTAGGATGAGAACTGGGCCCCAAAGCTCAGTTTTCAGTAAGTTCAATGGAATTCCATTGATTCCTCACCAAGAAATTAAACATTCAGGCTTTGAGAAGATGGCCCAAAGCTAATCTTTGTTTGTAAACCCCGCCCTCTAACGTGGAGCACACACCGATAAAATGAGACTTCCCTGGAAACTTTTGGTTTTCTCAAAGGGATTTATGAGGAGTCTTATGGAGCTACGTAGACTGAAATTATAGAGCTTTTCGGTAGCATTGTATGAGACACAAGAAATAAATCATACAGCCAACTTCCTGTATAAAGTAGCCTGTATTATACATTTTACTATAAACGAGAAAATGTTCTGCTTTTATACAGAGCTAAGGAAACAATCCAATTTAAATTTGCCAGTTTCCCTAAGGAAACAAAACTCTGGAATTACAGTCACAGTGTTCTTTTGTGATCACAAACATGAACCTTCAACATAACTAATTTTAATTAAAAAAAAACCAAAACAACTCAGGGCCTTTTGGCATGAGTAAGTGGCATTACAAAAGGATGGGACTCGTGCCACAGAATTGGTTTCATATTTCCATCTTTACCTTGTCTATTTGTCTAACGTGAATACAACCAAAATTGGGAGAGGACCATAACAAATTCACCCTTTTCATAATTTGCCCTCCTACTAGTATAAATAACAGTCCTCAAATAACTTTCTTTCATGGAACGGTTCATTCTTCTCATTAAGCTCTGTCAGAAAAACAAAGATCAGATAGAGTAGAGGCCAGAATTAAAATGCAGATGTATACTCTTTGTGCACTAACCTATTTATTTGATTTGGAGTCTCCGACAGGAAAGAAAATCTTCAGGCTCCCCCTGAACAGGTGCCTCCAGGCCGGTGCGGCACTCTCGGTTTCACCCTTCGCTCATGCACAGTCAGATTTTCTTTCTGTTCTCTGGCCACTGAGAGGACCGAGACAAGGACAGGGGTTAAATGATTTTCCACTTGTGGAGGCCTGTTTATGCCAATTTGCCCACTGATGACAGTTATAGCCGGGAACAAACAGAAGCAGCAGCTGCTGATGTGGCTTTTTTAAAATCTATAATTATAACTCCACCTGCCGTCCCAAGTACCTCTTTGAATGAGAAGTCGGAGGTGGCGTGAAGGCGGCTGGGCTGTTTAAGTCTGTTATTTTCATTTTTGACTTTGCCCTGGGATCAAGGAAGAAAGAGCCATTTCCCCCCGCTAAGGAGCTCTGCTCCACCAGCCAAAAAAGGGAATCCGGACCGTCTGTGTATGCTCAAAACACAGGCTAAATTCTTGCGAAGCCATAAACTGGGGCAGACAAGAGCATAAACAGGATTTACACACTGGAAAGGTATTGAGAATGCTCTTCCATTAAAAACATCAAGCGTGCATATTTGAGAGAGACAGAAGAGTCTTTCAGAAGAACAGAGAGAACTCTTCTGTGCCATGGTTTAACGTAGTGGGAAATGATTACACATATTCACCGCTGTTGTTATCTTTACGTGGTCAGCTAGGAAAAAATTTTAATTATTCAAAATGTTTCCTCTTAAATTATGCCTCCATATTTTTCTTCTGGAGAGAGTTCAAGAGAGCATTCTTTAAATAATGAAATAGATAATTTCAGGACAGATCCCTGTGGTTTTCTAACCTTCTGAAGTAACGTATGCACCAAACTCCTTAGCTTAAATAAAATGACTACAAAAATATGTACTTTTGTGGAGAAAGATGTAGAAAGAAATGTTTATTCTGAAACTGGGGATACATATGGGAAAGTTTTTCTACGTTACTCTTAAGTTTCATAGGCATCAGACTGGTTTCTTTATGAAACAAACTCTAAGCCCCTTCCAGTGAAGGCGGTTGTAGTTGTCTGATTTCTTGCCTCATCCCATGTTCATAGTTCCAGCATGGAGCCCTGTGTGTGATGTGTATTTAATATGTGTTTATTGTTTGATTATTACCTAATCTTCACTATGATACTTCTATTAGTACATTTGGGGGAATTTGTAAACATTTTAAAAGCATATATACAATGCCATACATTTTATACTTGAGTTGCCGTAGAAAGTGGTAGGATAGACCTGATGTTGCATTTATAAAGGTTTTAAAGACTGATCAACGCTACAAAAATTTAGTAAATCTAAACTCAAGCGCTTATGAAATGGAAACATGGAGGTTTTTTTCTTTCTAATTTTCACTCTTGTGTCTTTTATTGGATGTGCAGTAGCCCTGAAACGTGGCCTGATTCCTGGCAGCCAGGAATGCGTAACCGGCCGTCTGACTCTTCTGCGGGGCACTGAGGCTGCTCTCACTTCGGAACGGGTGATTATGTTCATCTCTCCCTTCAGGCTGTTTTGCGGAATGACTAATTAATGGCTGAGATAACATTCTAAATTGAAATTAGTCAACAATAATTGGATCGAATGAACAAACTCCCATTGTTGAGCTCTGAGCCTGGTGGCTATATTTAACAGGTACAGAAAGATGTCATCTAGAAATTAACTCATTAGAGGGAACAAGCCACTCTAGCCTTTTTCAAAATATTTAACAAACACCAAATTGCAAAGGTTACTGTTCATATAACTTTTTGAAGAAAACTTTAAAGTTTATTGTTAAAAATAGACATTTTTGCAGATTCTAAAACTATTATATAGTTTTTAAAAAATAAAGAGTAAGACAACATAGAAAGAACAGAGAGGTACTCTGTCATGCTACCCTAGAGGGTGACAGTCATTTGGCATAAAGTTCATATTCATAGACTTCTGTAGAACATATTTTAATTCCTATAATTAACAGTAAACACTATGATAGACAGGCAAATTCAGGGCTTTATGAAATAACATGACCTGTCACATTTTCTTTGGACAGCAAGCATCAAGTTATGTGATCCTGAACATTCTGGTTTTCGACAGTCTTGATGAGCACACTAGGTTTTGATTCTGGTAAACCTCCAGTGACAGGACAATTCATAGAAGAGAAAAACTGGTCATTTCTAAGTGGTGGGAATACTGATATTTAATCTGTAGATGTCAAGATAAATCACCTTTTTTCCGTAAGGGGAGAGAAAACAAGTTTAAGTAACCACTAACTAGCACTTCCTAAAGGAGAACGTGTTATTTTTAAAAACCCACATTCATTTTAAACTGATCTGTGTATTCCATTGATGTGAGAAATCTTTTGCCAAATTTCTTTTGAGGGCTTGATTGTACATAATCATGTGTATGCCAAACTTTGCGTTAAAATATTAACCAAAGACCAGAAATTGTTGTATTTTGGGAGATTCGATTCTGACTTCTGGCTGTTATTAAATGGGGACTTTGGGATATTATTAACCGGGGAATAAGGAATCATTAACATTTTGAACAGGAATAGGGCTTGAAAAAGATCTGTATTGCAGAAAGGTGAGTCTGTGAGAACGATGACTGATGGATTTGAGTGGAAGGAACTATTAGGAAGAGAATTAGTTTGAAGGTCATTGGGGTTGTCCTCATATGGACGGGGTGGTGGGGGTGGTGGCGAGTGGAATGCAGAGGCAGGATGGCGAGCGAGAGCCCAGAGGGCAACCACCGCTGGAGGGTAGAGAAGAGGCAGGTGGGTGGGGAAGGGAGAGGAGGAGGAAGAAGAAAGAGAAGTCGGATATAACCTTTGCTTGGCCCTTTGAGCCCATTTGCTCATGAAGAACAAAAAGTACAGAATATGATTTCAAATTTGTTCAGGTGACACAGTTCTTTGCAAGGTGTCATTTTATTTGATCCTACCAAAAGGAACATTTCATCAGCGAAAAAAGAAACAAAGTAAAATCACAAGTAGGAGCTCATGTGTCCCCCGAAATCAAGTTGTTGACCTAGCTCTTGAACTGTGTATGATCCGCAGATCCTCGGTTTTTTTGTTAATAATTGTTTCTGGGACTTATTCATTTTACTGTGTGCTGAATCGCTCAACAAAAAAAAAAAAAAAAAAAGAAAAGAAAAAAAAAAGACAGTAGGCTGTGCCAAAGTTTCAAGAAAAATTCATAGAGTAAACTTTCAGTTGAAAACATTCATTCATTCCTTTTTTTTTTCCCCCACAGCAAAATATCTTGGTTCAGTTGGTTTGAGAACTACTCACAGTGATATTTTTTTCCCTCAAGGTAAATTTTTATTGGCTCAGTGGGACTGTAAGTTTCTTAAGAACGCATGCCCTACTCTTTGTCCGTGTTTCCTCTTTACTGGTCGCCTTGATGGGTCAGTCCTGCATAACCAGCAGCTGATGAGAATAAGTCATGTGTCTGTCCAGATGTGTGGAGGTGTCTCATACATGTTGCAGATAGAACCCTGCCAAAAATCAAATAAAACAATGGGAAGACTCCTCAATTAATTTTTTCTCTTTGATTTCAGGGGAGAAATAGCAAACTCCTAGGACTACAAAGACAATTGGATTCCATTACAGCTGAAGCTCTAAACTCATAGGAAACTGGATATTTGAGAAGTCATCATTACTTTCCTTATGTAGAGTAATTGCCAACTCAACAAAACAGAAATGCATTAGTTCAAATTCTGAAGGTTATCTTTTTTCTAATGGAAGGTACAGAAACTTTGTACTATTTTAGGATGAAAGCTTTGAGTCTAGAGAATTATTACTATGGTGTTTAAAGTGTACCCTGTACTTTATAATCAATAATATTTCTTAAGTAGATGGTACTGCTTAGCTCAGATACATTCCAGATTGCTAAAAAATGCAACATAGAGCCAATTAAAAATCAGTTTAATTTCACACGAAAAGGCATGCAAATCTAAGTGTATTGTTTATTCCAAACAGCTGTGAAATCCTGTTACTCACCACCATTATAGTAGAAGGTAGCCATTCTGGAAATTACATTACTGCACGGGTAAGAGGAAGATACAAGTATATAAAAAAAAACTTGTATGCATAAATACTTGGACAATTCTAAAACACTTTTCTCATGTGGTAAGATGCATGTGGAAATGAAAAACAATGGTTAGTTCTGGTTCTCAAATACAGTGTGTTGAGCACTCTTTTTTTTAGTTTCTTAATGTATAATAACTAAATAGTGATTATTATTGGGGAGAGTAGTGGGTTTGGAGTAAGAGAGTGAAGGAGAAACTTCAGTTTTATTCCACATAACTTTGTATTTTTATTTTTATTTTTATTTTATTTTTAAAAAGATTTTTTTTTCTCTATTTTGAGACAGAGGGGAAGGGAAGGAGAAAGAGATGGGGAGAAACATCAAAGCATGGTTGCCTTTCAGGTGCCCCCTACTGGGGACCTGGCCCACAACCCAGGCATGTGCCCTCACTGGGAATCAAACCAGCAACCCTTTGGTTTGCAGGTCGGCACTCAATCTACTGAGCCACACCAGCCAGGGTAATTTTGTATTTTTAAAATAACATCTATATTTTTATATTATCACATACTATAAAAATCTTATTCGATGCCACTTTCAAAGTTAGTCCCCAAGCCCAGACGGTTTACCTAAATCCAGACTCAATACTTGACATTCTTTCAAACATCTCAAACCCAATATGCCTAAAACTGAGCTCCTGATCTTTTCCCTGAAACATGCTCTGCCTGCAATCTTCCATCTCCGTTGAACGTTCCTTCCCTCAACAAGGCCAAAAGCTTTGGAATCAGCCTCAGCTCCTCTCTCTCACACCATAGTCCACTCTTTTAGCAAATCCTGTTGGCTCCGCCTTCAAAATGCACTCCAAATCTGTTCCCTCACTCTCTCATCTCACCCTTGTCTCCATGGCTCCCACCTGGTTAGAACCACCGTCCTCCTTCTTCCAGCAGCTCTCCCTGCTTCTCTACTTGCACCCTCCAGCCTGTTTGGACAAAAAGGCTGAGCGAACTTATTAAAGGGTAAGTCAGGTGAGCCAACTCACTTCTTTGCTTAAAACCCCTCAATGGCTCTCAATCTCTCTCAGAGTAAAAGCCTACACTTCCTTACCTGGCCTGCAAGGTCTTTCAGGATGTATTCTCATTTCATCTCTGGTCTCCTTTCCCACTCCTCTCACCTAAACTATGGGCCCCTCTGCAGACATGTTCGTCTGCTTTCCTTCCTAGAACTTATCAGACGTTGGTCCATCTTAAAGCTTTCAGAATGGCTAGTCTTCCTGCCTGGAGTACTTTTCCTCCAGGTCTCTGAGGGGCTATCTCTCTCACCTCTTTCAAATCTTGCTCAAATATCTTCTCAATGAACTGGTTCACCCTACTTAAAATTGCTACTGACTCCGCATCTTTGAGGAATACTCCCTCCCCATAGCACTCCTGACCACTCGTACCCTGCTCGCTCTACTTTTACTTTTTATCCACACCACTCACCTCCTTTGAATACAGGGTGGGGCAAAAGTAGGTTTATTGTTGTTCATGTGGCAAATAGTACAATAATTAATAAATAATAATACCAGAATAAACTGTGTTTCATGTACTAACATCTGTAAACCTACTTTTTTCACCACATGGCATATCATATAGTTTACACAATGATTGTGTTTGTTGTCTATTTATCCTTACTAGAAATTTCATGAGGGCGGGGAGCTGCTGAAGTGAAATGAAAATGAAGTACCTCCAGTTCAATAAATATATATTGAATGAATACATTCAAAAAAAGGCTAAAGAAATGTCCATTTTTTCTCATGATAGTAAATTTCATGAGAACAAATTCCACGATTATTTGGTTAATTGCTTTATAGCCAATGTCCAGAAAAGCATGTGGCATTTAGTAGAAACTCTATGAATATTTGTGGAATGAACACATGAACGCATATTTTGATTCAGAGGTTAGCCCATCTTTTTCATATAAATAGTTTTTGTAGAGCGAAAAAGAAAAGGACCCCCTATTTTTCCTGTGGAGGTACACATTTTTCAGCACTCTGGAAAGCTAAAGACAGGTATCTCATTTAAGGAGCCCTGAGCATTGACTCTGCCTTCTGTGTGTACCGCGGGGTGCTACACCCATGTCCTGTGTGGTCACCTCTCTTCTGAGTTTCTGTCTCCTAAGCTAACTAACTCAGGACTTTGAGTAGGGGTGTGAATGGTTTCTTCCAGGCAATCCACCTGCAACACTACCTTTCACTATTTTTTTTTTTACTGACCTCAACGAGATTCAGAGTAGGAGACTGCTTCACACTAAAGAACAACAAAATACTTGAAAGTGGATAGAGATAGATATATTGTAAATTGACTTCTTCTACTTCCTGCTGACTACTCCAGCGCATCATATTTTTTCAGGCATGGGACTCAGTTGGCTAGTGACAAATTCATTGAACACTCCATAAGATAACAGTGTACTGAAAGGGTGAATACAGTAGATGTTTCTTTTTTTTGTAAATGTTCTTTGATGATGGTCTAGCTGGTGATGATATCATTCTTGTGTCTCAGAAGGTGCCATGGAGCTCTTGACCTTGAATACCCTTCTTGGATAGGGGATATGATTCTTGGTGAAGATTAAATTATGAAAGTCCTTTAGAGGAATTTCAATGACTAAATCCCAATAGTAGAGTAATAAGTCATACTGACATCAGGACTCTTAAAGTGATGTACTGAGGAAGACATAACCTCACTTCTATGATATTCTTGCCCCAAATGTGTAACCTCAATCTAATCATGAGAAAACAGACAAACATAAATTGGGGGACATTCTAAAAAACAATTGACCAGTACTCTTCAAAAGTGTCAAGGTCATAAAAGACAAAGATTGAGAACTGTCACACATTGAGTGAAACTAAGGAAATAAGACAACTGGATTTGGACCAGAAAAAGGACATTAGTGAGACACCTGGTAAAATTTGGACATGGTCCGAACATTAGTTAATAGTGTCGTATCAATGCTAAATTCCTGGTTCTGACCAGGTACTGTGGTTAGGTGAGATAGTAACACCATGGGAAGCTAGGTGAAGAATATATGGGAACTCTGCACTATTACTGCAACTTTTCTCCCAGTCTAAAAATTTTCAAAATAATAAGTTAAAAACGAAGAAGTCTTTCTCACTTAAATTTTGTCTGTTTATCTTGTTTGCTTTCATAATTAGCTGGGCCAAGATTTTGAAAGTATGTGTCAAGTGACATTAATTTGCCCTTTCAAAAAAAGTTATGGGATTAAGGAAGGAAATTGAGAATAATTAAGTTGCCTTGGTCCCTCTCCCTTCCTAGAAAAAAGGTTGAATTTAAACAGGAGAATGGCGGGGCAGGACGTGGGTAAAGGGATGACGCAGGATGGAATGATCGCGGGAAATGCTGCCATCCCTATGCCTGAATGAGAGAGGGCAGGGAGAAGGCAGCAGAACCTGGAGAGGGCGGCTGAATGAAAAGAACCCTGGGTAGGATTTGTGTTCATCAAGGGCAGGACACAGCATCTCATAGTAACGAGCAAGGGAGCCAGGAGAACAAATGGTCCAAACTTCATCCCCACCTGCCTTCCACGCTCCTGCCAGGGCCTCCCATTGGCTGCACCCAACCAGAAGCTAGAGGTCAAGGGAGCCCAGTGATGCAATTTAAACATATCCACCTCTAGGGGCCCAGGGCAGAGTGAAGTTTGGAGAGTGCATCAGGACGAAAAAAGGGAAAGGTATCTAGTGTTGAAATCAACTAGCCTGTCCCTCTCATTTTGCAGATGAGAAAAATAAGCCTTGAAGATGGAACAGATTTATCTGAGAGAACGGATTTATCCAAGGCCACAATAAAAGTCAGTGTGGTAGAGCCGAAAACCCACTGGTCTGCAAGCAGAAAGACCTAGGTTTTAGTCTTGGCTGGGCCGCTGCACTGGGCTTCAGTTTTCATATCCATGAATGAATGAGGTGGTCTTCAATAGTCTTCAAATTGCAGTCATGTACTTCTGGGTATACGTGAGAGTGTCCAAGGACTTAAAGGGATGGACAGTTTTAACCGTATAATTTTTCCAGATCAACGATGTCCTTATATATATTCTGTCCTCAAGTTGATCTGCTTCCCCTTTCATAATTGTACTCCCATTTGACAACAGAAAAGCATTTCTCTCACCCACCTCACTGTTACTGTGCAGTTATTCCAGGACATAAAAATGTGGGCACACAAAGTGAAGGGACATTTTGAAAATGCACAGCTTCTGGGGCAGCACCTGCTTGTGGTAAGTGTGCATCTGTACGTAGTCTTTCCGAGAAGGGTTTGAATCTCACAAATGAACCTTTAAGACATAAGGTTGAAAGTGAGTCTTTGTCCCCTTAGGAGGAAGGAAGACTCTAAGCTGATTCAGAGGATGAGCAGTTAGAGCTCTTCCAGGAACTGGTTCCGCCACATTCCAGGCTGACTAGAGCAGCCATGGGTGACAATACACAATTATCTCTACCTCTGACACATGTGGTTTATTTCGTTCCTGTGTGGAGCTCTTGGGTCTTCACAGAAAAACCAGCTCATGACGAGCTATACAGAGTCAGGAACTTCCAAGGCCACTTGTCACTTCCTCTGAACATGCTTAAACCCAGACATAGGAATTGTCCCCCTGGGTTGGCCTCATGATTCACCCCACTCTGTTGTCTACTTGGAGAGCAGCAGGACTCGCTTTGGAGCCAACTTTAAAGTTAATAATTTCCAAGGTTCTGTTAGTTGCTTCTGCCTTTCTTACATTTCTCTAACTAACCCACCCAGTGCTTGAAAATAGTATTACTGTTTTATACAAATGACTACAGGCTCCCTGTAAAACTTCAAACAATTTGGAACGTGTAAAAACAAAAAGCATTCTAAATTCACCCATCAGCAATACCTGTTACCATCTGGCGACTGTCTTTCCAGGCATCCCCTATGCCTAGAAACACATGTATAGTATTTTCCACAAATGAGACCGTATTGTACACGCTGCACAGTAATCTGCTCTTTTCCTAAACAATATGCTGCATATTAAATGTACGCTGCATATCCTCTTTGATGTGTGTGCTCGACACTCCCTTAACCGAAGTCCATTTAGATTATTCCCCGTTTTTCACTTTCGAACAATGCTGTGAGAAACATCCTTGTGTTTATTTCTTTTCCTGTTTCTGCCAGTGTGTCCTTGAATTAACGGATTGTATTATTTTGGATCACAGGTCCCTGATGAGAACCTAATGAAAGCTGTGGGTCACCCCCCTTGCAAAAAGCACGTATGGGGTGGGCAAAAGTAGGTTTACAGTTGTTTGTGAAACACAGAGTTAACCGAGCTGTGGTAATAATCACCAGCGGTGAGTCTTTTTCCATAGGAACATCTACTTTGCCCACTCCTATATTCAGATCCATCATTTTGACTTTGATTTTTTCCTGTGGTTCACAGATATGCATCCCGGAGTCCATCCTTAGACTCGCTAAGGATCCATGTGTCTCGGATTAAGAATACTTACTTTAAAGTTAATTTCAAGATACAAATTTTTAATAGCTTTTGTATTTATTTACATTAATCTGTCATTTGTGTGAGGTGTTCATATGCCCCTCTTTCTCTTTTAATTGGGTTAACCTTCCAGTCTGTGTCCAACTCTGGAGGCTTGGTGGTATAATAAATAACTAGATTGCATAAATTTCCATTGACTGTCAATGGGGGCTGAAGGGATTTCGATCACAAAAACAGTGCATTTCACCTTACTTTATAGGCTCGAAGAAAGTTTCATATGCAAAATATTTCATAGGTTGAAAAAATATCTGAACATTTTGTTTCTTCATTCAACAAATAGATATTGATTAAGGACTATGTGCCCAGGCCTGGTGCGAGGAACTAGGGATACAAGATGGTTAAGACTCCATCCCTTCCTTCAAGGAATTCACTGTCTGGAAGGGGAGACAGATATAAACAAATCCTTGTTAGGCAGGGAGAGAGCACATTCTGCTCTTTGCAAAAGTGTGAAGTGGCAGGATACCCAGGGTGCATCAGGGGGTCAGTGCACTGAAGGGTCTCCCTCAGGAGGCGTGGTAGCAAACCTGCTCCCTTCACACGGCCCGTTCTTCACTCCCACCCATCAAACTCTCTTCCCTTCTCTCTACACAATATTTATTTCTCTTCTCAGGGAGGCTCCATATGAATTTGAAATTCAACAATCTCTAAGATGGCTGAAATGAATTTAGGAAGCTAAACAGTTTTCTAGATGTACTTAGGTCACATCCAGCAATGTAGGTAGGTTATTTGATAATAACATTCACCTTTGCAGAATGCAACTCTCGGTGTCATAGCCATTAAATCACCCAGTAGATAAGAAGCAGGAGAAACTGCAGGTCATGTTCACATATATATAGGTAAGTAGATTACTTGCTGTCCACTGCAGTGTGTAATTGTTGGAAATACTAAGAAGCTCACTTTGTAAAATTTTTTGCTGTACGCTATTTCTCCTGCCTTGGACTTGATAATTCAGTGCCCTTAAAAACAGGCCATATCATTCGTCTCCACCATAGCTCAGAGATTTCAGTAGCTCGATTTCCTTTGGACATAGTTGAATCTTACCTATCTGCTGTGGCTTGCATGCATTTTTGTCCTCTATATCCACCTTCCCCGCTCCCATGTCTATATATTTCCTCTTCCCTCATTGACCACCATCTTCCCCTTCTCTAGGCCTCTCATAGATGGATTGCCATCCATTGGTAAGTTCTTCTAGTTCTCCACATTTGCAACAGTCTTTAGCTTCTACGTACTTACTTTCCTGAGTCAGGCCTGGGGGTTCTTAGGACATGGCAGGACACCATCGCTCAGCTAAGGTCTTCCCTGTATTGGGGAAAGAGGAGGAAGAAGATGAGTATAACTATTTCCCCCAGAGTTGTATTTCTTAAGAATGGCACTCATAAAAATATTTCAGTTATTTTGACTTCTCGTAGGATTTTGATGTATGGCGCTCTCAGGATAAAGTTTTTTGTTTTTGTTTTAAAGCAAATGTGTGTGCACTTTTCATTCAAAATAAAAGTGTATATTGTTGCATAAAATGTTTTTAATGTATTGTTATTTACCAATATGAGCCACAGGTGTCTGAGGCCAAGAACTCCAGCCTGTTGAGAACAGAGATAAATGATATTTAAATAGTACAAAAGAGCATGACTGCACCACCTGTCAGGACCCCTGCCACTCGTCTAGGTTAGTGACAGCATTTTGTCTGAGACTTTGTGATACAAAGAAAACCATTTAAAGATTTCTACAATATTTCTTGAACATTCAGTGTTGACAAAAGCTTTATGTTAGTGTCTATTGTTACTTATTTTGTTTTCTATGCAAAATGTAATTTATTTCTGTTAACTTTTGATGTTTCACTGATGTGGAAACACATTGTATTATGTTTTCCAAATACGTTATGTTTCACACCTATAGCCAGGGGTCCTCCCCCTTATTTTAGGTTTGAATGGTACCATCTGTTATATTTTAATAATCGGTATAGCTTCTCTTTTTTCATCACTAAAGGGGGATCTCAGTAGGGCTGTCATAGGGTCACAGGGTTGTCAAGAGTTTAAACTAGTACATATAATGATAGCAACAACTAACATTACTTGGATTTTTGCCATGTGCCAGGCAGCACTTTAAGTGCTTCAAGTGTGGCTTAGTTGGATGGAGCATCGTCCAATAAGCCAAAAGTTCGCAGGTTTGATTCCCAGTCAGGGCACATGCCTAGGTTTTGGGTTTGGTCCCCAGTGGGGGTGCGCATTAAGAGGCACATCGATGTTTCTCTCCCTCTCTCTCACCCTCCCTTTCCCTCTCTCTAAAATCAATAAGCATGTCCTCAGGTGAGGATAAAAAATGTGCTTTATCTGTATTATCTCATTTATTCCTCCCTACAGCTCTAGGTAGTAAGTACTATTATCATACCTCCTTTTTTTTACAAATGAGGAAACGGAGGGCACTGTGCATTTGGGTAATGCTCCTAGGTTACACAGTGGCAAATGGCAGGGCTCGGTCAGATGGATTCCTGGGCCTGCACTCTTAGCCGTTGAGCACACTGCCTTTGGGGTAAAGCAGTAGCTAAAAGCAGCAGGTGGGAATTTTTATTAAAAAAAAAGTATAGCCCTGGCCCGTGGGGCTCAGGTGGTTGGAGCATTGTCCTGTACACCAATAGGTCACGGATTCAATTGCCATTCAGGGCATATACCCAAGTTGCTGGTTTGATCCCCAGTCAGGGCACGTATGAAACGCAGCAGATAGATATTTCTCTCTCACGTGGATATTTCTCTCCCTCTCTTTCTCCCACCCTTGTCCTCTCCCTAAAAATAAGTAAATAAAATCTTTTTTAAAAAAGTATAATCTAGAGCAGATGAAATGATCGTTTTCATGTTACTGATGCTCAGCGGTCTGGCTAAGGTATCTCTAATACTTAATGGCTACTATTTTAGTAAATTTTGCAGGTCTCTTGCTTCCTCCTTCTCCTGAATACTTTTAAACATCTGACTTCAGGTAAAAGTCTGTTAATGGGAAGAACATGAAGTTCTGAATCAGAAAAGGGCTTGATCCTTTACCAGCTGTGTGATCTCAAGCAAATTACCTGTCTTACTGAACCCATTTCTTATCTGTAAAGATCACAAAAATATCTGCTGCAGCTCCTACAACAGGAGGCATAAAATGATTAAACATCCAAACACTGAGGATGATATTTAGGAAACTAAACAATGAATATGGGACTCGACGCCCACTGACCAGGACAGGGAGCATTGTCTTCACTGTCTCCGTCCTCAGAGCTTTGCCAATTCCTGATGAGGATGGAAACTAATATTAGGATCTCACTGATTATCACTATTTTGTTGCTTATATACTTACGTTTTAAATTCTCTCTACAGAAAATTGTGTATTCTTTTCATTCCATAACTCATGTACTAATTCTTAGTGTATCTTTTTGTTATTTTTTATCAAGTCTGAACATAAAGAACTTTTTAAGGTATGCTATACATATGTCTAAATTTTGTTGTTAATAAAAATTGTGGTGTACAAATGATATAAACAAACAATTCATAGAACAGAAGATATGTCAGCTAGTATATGGGAAACAGCCAAGCCTCTCTAGAAACCAAGGAAATGCACTATGAAAAGCATATCATGTTTCACATATGAGAACATTTTGTGCTTGTGAGGGTCAAATTCATTGTTCATGGGTATATAAACTGCATAAAAACCTATTGGAAGACATTTTGTAATATTTAACAATAATCTTAAATATGTTAGCATATTTTAAGATAATTTCTAGCATCAAGGAAAAACATAAAGTACAGAAAAGGCTTTTAGTATAAAGTGTTTATTGTTGCATTATTTATAAGAAGTTGGAAACAACCTGAATGCCTTACAAGTTGGTAATAGTTAAATAAATAAACAAGATATTCTCCACATAATAGATTACTGTGCAGTTACTTAAATTATGCTTAAATAATTTATAACGACATGGGGAAATACATGTAATATAATTTAAGTGAAAAGCAAGATATATTTATTATGGTATGATAACAAGTAAAAAAAAAAAAGAAGCTGTATAAGTACAAATATTTTCAAATAAATACACCAGAATGCTAAAAATAGTTACTGGTGAAATGGTGATTATGGATGGTTTGTTTTCCTGCTTTTAACTTTTCTATATTTTTCCATTTTTTCACGGTGAGTGTATGTTATTTTATAACATTAAAACACAAAGCCAACGCTGTATGAGTAGGGATTTTGTTGCCAGGGCGAGCAGCAGTATCTGCTCAGTATGATGCCTTAACGAGGCAGAGTCCTGTCAGCTGCGCTCCATACGACTCTGCTCCACTCGCAGGTTTCTGGGAGAATCAAATATTCCCTGACATGTAACCAGGATCAGTACAGACTACTATTTAGTAAGAAACTGTTATAGAAAATTAAAATTTTACATCCTTACATAAGAGATGGAAAGGTATATTATGAAAGGAATTTTTTTTTCTTACATTTCCAAAGAACTCAGTTTTGTTAATGAGCAAACTTTCTTATAAGTATGCAACTTCTCACAAATATTTCCTTTCGGTGAGATGTAAGGAAACATTTGCATGTCCTGGAATCTTAAGCAGAAGCAGGCCAAGGAAGAAAAACAACCTTGAATTCAGTTAGTGTTTCTTTAAAAGTTTCCACTCCTTATTTGGTGGTGATAAGTAGGGTCTTGGTTCACCCAGGGCGATCCCGGTTAACACCTGTTGTCCTGCCATAATTATTAATAGTGGTCTCTTTTTCTCTCAAAGTGGCTCTGGTTTGCACAATAACTTTTATAGGGCCACCCTGGCAAGATCAGATATAGGGAGAGGGGAGAAAAGGGTGGTACCCTCTGGATGCTGACCCTTGAGTGGAGGGGATGTGTGTGGGAGTGGCAGTAGTCTCCCCACGGCCAGCATCTAGGAGAACGAGCCAGCAGCAGCCCTGGGAGGGACAGAAGCCAGCCCAGCTGCCAACAAACGGTGGTCCCCAGCTGTATCAGTTAGTCTACATTAGGCGTCTAGTACTTGATAGTGAGTCTGACAGCATTGGCTCTACCTGAGAGTGAAACAGAAAATGTATGTAGTTGATTTTGATACTAGAGGCACACCTGCTACAGGATTCTCTTCCGTCAGCCCACTCTGGTGCCTGGCACTTCCACCATTACAGTTCAAATGAAATGTTATCAAAATAATTGAAATACTTATCCGGAGAGAGCAGCCCAAAAGGACGGGGGAAATAGCCCAGTTAAGGGGATGGAAGTGTCTGCGTGCGGGCTCTGCTCTTCCCCCCTGATCGACCCTGGGCGAAGGACTCAGCCTCTCTGAGGTTTGGTTTCTTCGGGAGCACAGAGAGGAGAATGAAACTTGCCTTCCCTGTCTCTTGGGGTAGCAGTGTGAACAAAGTGTTTACTGTGCGTGAAAATGCTCTGTTACTACATCTGAAACCGTTCACACAAAAGCACTCCGCAAATACCAGAGAGTATTAGTATTATGAAGTTATTACAATGAGGTAACACAGTACCATTGAGCTTGGGGAAAAAGACACAAATTAGGTAAATTTTGATGGGTGATAACAAGGAAGAGCGAGAGGACTGAAGCAGGCTGGCTGATCATCTGAACCATCTGGAGAACTTTTAAGAAAATAACAACAATAACAACAACAGGAAAACAGAGTAGTGGGCTCCATCCCACGAGCCCGAGATTCAGTTGGCCAGACATACAGCCCAGAGTGCGTCGTTTTGACGGGTTGAGGGTGGGACAGCTGCTACGCATGATGCAAACAGGACCAGGCAGGACTTGAGAGAGAGGGATGGGGGAAGAAAATGACAGAATTGTGTTGCTTTGGCAATCTGTTTTTCTCGAGTTAGCCTTGCTAGAAAACTCAAGGCTAAAATGAATTTTTGAAAATTTTGGTAACTGGCCCTCCCAACCCACTTCCCCCAGTTCCAGAACGTCACTCCATGTGGGTGGAGATTTTTATCCCTTTGCTTCACTTCTGAGTTCCAAGCACTGAGAACATACCCTGGCACATAGGACCGGGATAATAAAAATTGCATCAGTGAATGTCATTGGCCTGTGTCAACTGTTTTCCCCACTCACGCCGGTAATTTACATTTGGCTACATTTTGTTTCTGGAGCTGCTAAATGGCAGGTTGTCAGACCAGGTTTAGGATAAGAGTCTTGATCTAGGTCACGGCTTCACATGTGGCAACTGCTACTCCCACCACCAACCTTAATTCTTTGTTGGTGACTTGTCAGTTTCTGTTGTTGTAATAGCCAACTTAAGCTCTTCAACCCTAGGGTTACCCTACCAAGAACAGGATTCTTTTTAAAGTTGTGTGTAATTGGTTATATCTGGAAATAATGTGGAAACAGGAGTCTGATCTTTCAATTCTCATTGAAGTTCGTTGCTGTTCTTTGGAAAATCCAGTGCAATACGGTAAGGATGCGGCTTGGTGATTATTTTTTATAGTAACTTTACTGATAGCCTTAAGCTTTTTGGATAAGAAGTCATTTGGATTTTATTCTGTGTACCATCCCTTCTCTGCTAATACTTAACCTACTACCAGATGTTTAAAATGTAAATTGTAGATTGAGATGAATGGATCCAATCAGTTCAATTCTAGAAATGTTTGTTGAGTGCCTACTGTGAGCAGGTATCATGTTAGGACCTGAGAATATGAAGATAAATAGATAAATATTACCTCAGCTTGTAGTGAGATGTATGACACTGGAATAGATGTACATATGTATGCATGTCTATATTATGTATAAAATTAGATACACACATATTGATATACGATGAACCCAGGATGCTTTTAAAGACAATTAATGAAATACCCAATTAAAAATGTTAAACAGTGAGCATATTTATTATTCACAAATCAAGAATTTTGGGGGTGGCCCTGGCTGGTGTGGTTCAGTGGCCTGAGCACTGGCCTGCGAACCAAAAGGTCACTGGTTCAATTCCCAGTCAGGGCACATGCTTGGGTTGTGGGCCAGGTCCCCAGTTGGGGGCATGTGAGAGGCAACCAATTGGATATATCTCTCACACGTCAATTTTTCTCTCCCTCTCTTTCTCTCTCCCTTCCCCTCTCTTAACAAAAAATTTGCAGGTGGGAGTCTCATGGTTGCTTAGCACACTACCTTCATGATATCATGACTGTGGGCTGCTTCTCTGCACTTTTCTTGGTGCAGAGAGGCTTGTTCCTCGGACTCCCAAAAGACAAGGGCAGCAACTGGGGTCTGCAAATAAGACAGAAGTGTGTGTGAGGGGGTGATGGGGTGGCGGTGATGGTGGTTTTGTCTGAAAGTGTGAGTATGGGGACTGATGTCACACCCAGATGTAAAAATTTAGGAATATTATTGAATAATTCTGCCCAAGAAATATGATGATTTAACACATAAATACCTGCAAAAGAGCAAATCAGGGAAGCATATGTTAGGCTTGTTAATATATGGCATGATTTTATGGTATTGTTTAGGTTAATATATGAAAGTAACAAATGGTCATTAAAAATGTAAGCAGCAAAAGCAGACCATTGGTTAAGGTCTGATGTGTATCTTTTCCACATTTCTATGCTTTCCCAAATGCTTAAGTGTATGCATACATATATACATTCACCAAAAATGTACATATAGCCTCAATACCTAATTTGCTTGTGTTCTTAGCCTGGATCCCATAGACAGGACGACCAGTTAGAAGGATTAAAGTGCAGTGACTTTATTTGGGAAATGCAAGCTACAGGTGGTGACAACAAGGAAACAATAGTCTCAAGGTAATGAAAAGGCAAAGCAATGCAATGTGACGTGTCCCTGCACTGGTTACTGTTTCACAACCAGATCGGCAAAGACGTAGCAGGTGCTGCTTGGCAGGTGTGTCCGCTTGGCATGCAGGACTCCTCTGGAAAGGCTGCAAGAAGAAACCACACGCAGAGTAGTCCACTGCAGAGAGGAAGGGGAGGGAATTTTTCTGCTCAGATCTCTCCTGCCCCTCATTTCCCATTGGCCAAGTTTCACCCCATGCGGAGGAACTTCCTGTATTTTCAGCCTTTGGAGCCACTCAGGAAGCCAGTTCCCATGCTCCATAGTGTGGCTTTTCATCCAAATCTAGAGTGACGATTCAATGCCAGTAGGGCTCATTGTGGAGAGGCTATGCAGGCCGGGGGTTCCAACTTGAACTTCAGCCATCTCAGGGAGCTCAGCAAAGGCAGTGGTCATGGCCTGAGAAGGGGCTCAAAGGCTGCATGAGTTGGTTTGCACAAGGATACATGTTAGTTTGACATCTGTTTTGTTAAAAAAAAAAAATTAAAAAAGATAGCCATTTTTCCCACTCAGCATTTTAAGGTCAAAGTCATTCTTTTTAACAAATGCCTAACATTTTAGAGAATGGATCTGCCATAATTTATTTTACCATTTCCTTATCGATGGACATGCACGTTGTCCCCAGTTTTCCACATTATAGAAATTATCCTTCAACGACATGTACAAGTCCTTCTGGAGGACAAATTTAAAGTGCAAGAAGTAATTTGAAATGAAAAAAATCTTATTTAAAATCAGTCCCCTCACTCATCTGGAGCTTTACTAATCAGATCCTTGAGGCTGCGTATGTCAGGCTGCCCCGGGCCGGCCATTCTGAGCTTGTGCCCCTGGTTGGGATCCACGGGCTTTTCAAATGGAGGTCTGCGTCACGGACAAGGCCTGCTACTCCCCCAGGAGGCTCCCAGCCCTGAGAGGAGAGAATTTCCCGTTTCTGCATATGCCCAAAGCCTTTCCATTTGAATTATCAGTGAGTGTCTTGAGTAAATAAAGAAATGAAATCTATGCATTCTGACTTTGCCCAGCCAGCTGTGATCAGTCCGGCCACCGCCTTGGCATGGGGCCTCGAGAAGGACACTGTGCGTTCCCTGACAGGGGCTGGAGGTGTTGTTGATAAGAAAAGCACCACCCTGTGGGGAATTTTATGTATCTTCCATATCACAGATCACCTCCTGTTTCACGCGAGTTTTAGAGGAAAATTCTTTTATCTTATATTTTTATTCTTGTTCGTGCTTTCACATCTTGGCAGTTTTGAAGGTAATGATATCTTAGGGGAAGCAACGGGGACTCTATCTGCTTTTCCTCTTTTCAAGACCGTGTCCCCCTCAGTCACCAGGGGACGGCCACAGCTTCTGAAGGTCACTCTGGTACCCTTCTCCCTACTTCCCCTAAATTGGTTAACTATGGCATTTCTAAAACCCAAAACTTTCCTGACTTTACTAAACCCATCCCTTTAAGAGTCAACTAATCCCTCAGACAGTAGGTTTTATTGTTTTAGAATACAAAATATTCCTTACTCTAGTGCCCTTTTGATTTCTTTCTCAGAGAAGCTTAATAACAGAGACCTGCTACAAAACAGAAATCAAATTCTGGGTGAAATATCGATCAGGACAAATAGGAAAGAAAATTATTACTGTAACTTGGTCCTTAAAGTGCTTGGCTAGCAATGTTGAGTGAAAGAAAGAATGCGCCCTGGCTGGTGTGGCTCAGTGGATTGAGCGTCGGCCTGTGACCTGAAAGGTCGCCAGATTGATTCCCAGTCAGGGCACATACCTGGGTTGTGGGCCAGGTCCCCAGCTGGGAGCATGCGAGTGGCAGGCGATCAATGTTTCTCTCACGTGTTGATGTTTCTTTCCCTCTTTTTCTCCCCCCACTTCTCTTTTAAATAAATAAATAAAATTTTTAAAAAAGAATGCTTCTAGAATTAAAAAAAAAATGCATCTGACCATTGAATTTAGAATAAGAGAATAATATATTATGTTTTTATTTTACGTAACACTATTTAATATTTTTAATGCAAACGTACCACTTTATTATCATATTAAGCCTGCAGAATTAGTCAATAATTCCAGGTGGGCAAATTAGATCTACATTTTAGTTATCATAGTCTCATAATGGAATATATTTTGTGATTTTTAGGGGTAAAATAAGTTTTTAAATTACCTTCTAGAGTCAGTGACTAAAATCAGGAATGGCCTAAAACTCCCCTATTCTTGGAATCTGTACTTGTGGACTTTGTGTCTTTAAAATGCCTCTGCTTTATTAATTAAAGTTGTATAAAACCATATCACACTGATCAGCATGAATTCATACTATATCAGCTTGAAGGTAGAAACATATTTCTGTTTGCTTGTACAGTCCTACCAAGGATAAATGCACAATCTCTATGTGATATAGGTTTAGAAATGTTGGAAATAGTTCACTGTGCCCATGGCTACCCTTGAGCATCCTCAAGGATCCACAGACTCTCAGAGTGGCAGCCATCTTCTTAGGCAGGGTCTGACACTGTTTTTTGGATGAAATTTGTACCCTACTTAATAGCAGTAACTGTTTGATAACAGTGTCTCTCAAAGGGGCCCCCCCAAAAGACAATTTAGTAAATATTCCATTTCTGAGTTGCTGCTAAAAAACAGGAGAGAATGAAAAGAAAGAGGTTTGGTGCTGATTTCCACGGTTCCCATCTTGCTGAGTCATCAGAGGCTGGCTGCGTCCCCACAGAAGGTGACGGCTCCCTGTCACACAGCCCTCTCATGCAGTTCCCTGTTTCCTGGTTCACGTAACTGCCCCCTTCCCTGCGTAAGTTGTTGAACCAGGCCTTTAAAGATGTGAAGATTTGTTTTCCATATTCTTCTCTTGAGAACAATGCTGAAATGAATAACTTTGTAGATATACGTCATTTTTTCCCTTGATCAGGGGATCAGCGGACGGTTGGAGTTGGGCTACTAAAGGCAGTAAACTGGAAAGACAGAAAGTGAGAAGTCAGAAAATAGAATGATGAAATTAAGATTACGAAGTTATTGATAGTGACAAGGTCTAGAGCTTGACTATGGGGCGAGCAAATAAGGTATGGTGAAGAATGTCATTTGAGTGGAGGAGTTAAAAAGTACTGAAAGAATATGGTGTTGGAAGGATCACCTGAAATATTGATTGAAATCACCAAGAATGAAGACTAAAGAGAGAGATTATTAGACTGGCGTTAATGTCATTGAAAAACACTGCAGCATTATTTATAGTAGCTGAGCTATGGAAGCGATCTAGGTGTCCATCAATAGACAGATGGGTAATGATGATTGGTACATATACACAATGGAATATTACTTAGCCATAAAAAGAACAAAACCTTACCGTTTGCGACATGGATGGACCTAGAGGGTATTATGCTCAGTGAAATAAAACAAAGACAAATACCACATGATTTCATTTATATGTGAAATCTAAAAAACAAAATAAACAAAATAGAAACAAACTCATAGATTTGGAGAACAAACTGATGGTAGCCAGATGGGAGGGGTTCTCGGGGGAATGGATGTAAAGGATGAAAGGGATTGAGAAGTACAAATTGCTAGTCATAAAAACAGTCATGGGGATGTAAAGTACAGCATAGGGAACATAGTCGATAATACTGTAATAACTATGTATGGTGTCAGATGGGTGCTAGACTTGTTGGGGTGATCACTTCATAAGGTTTGTAAATGTCTAATCACTATGTCATATACCTGAAACTAACATAATAGTATATGTCAACTGTAATAGAAAAATAAACTTAAAAAATTAAAAACAAAATTTTTGAATGATGAAATTATTAATAAAAATTAACACAAAACAGGCAAAAAAAAGGAAAAACAAGAAAACCAATCAATGTCAGCAAAAATGAATATTATTGGGTGAGTTAATCTGATCACATGATATTTAAAGCTAGAGAATTTCAGGGAGGAGAGTGAGAAAAGTCTGAAAGTGACAGTGAGAGCAAAGAGGTGACCTATGCCATCCCTAGGCCCAGGTATAGGTCTGTGGGAGAAAAGACAGCCACTATGCAATGGGAAGCAGTGTCCTCACGGAACAGCCAGGTTTCTAGAGTGAGGAGGTGAATGAAATATTTAGGCTGAGGATATAGGGAATTTGGCTGATGATGGATGAATTCCAGAGGGCTCAATAACAGAATTCTAGACAGTGCCCTTGTGGTCCTGAGATCTGTCTCTTGCTTCAACACGGTTGGACGAAGCAGACCTAGGGACGCCCCTTCTTTCCAACTAACCTCCATCCTTTTTTCTAGTCATCACCTTCGAAAACACCTCAGCCATTCTTAGTCTTTGAGACCAGCTGACACCATTTTTTTGACCTTAATTCTTCGTTTCCAAATGACCATGAGCTCCCAAATTCGTCAGAATTATTCCTCTGAGGTGGAGTCTACTGTCAACTGCCTGGCTAACCTGCATCTGTGGGCCTCCTACACCTACTTCTCTCTTCTATTTCCACGGTGATGAAGTGGTTCTGCACCGTGTGGGCCACTTCTTCCGAGAGTTGGCTGAGGAGAAGTGTGAGGGCTCTTGAGCGTCTCTTAACAGCTGCAAAACTAACGCGGTGGCCGCGTTCTTCCCCAGGACGTGGCAAAGCCTTCCCAAGATGAGTGGGGTAAAACTCAGGTTGCCATGGAAGCAGCCTTGGCCTTGGAGAAGACCCTGAACCAGGCCCTTTGGGATCCGCATTCCCTGGGTTCTGCCCGCACAGACCCTCATCTCTGTGACTTCCTGGAGAGCCGTTTCCTGGAAGAGGAGGTGAAACTTATCAAGAAGATAGGTGACCACCTGACTGACATCCACAGGCTGGGACCCCAGGCTGGGATGAGTGAGTATCTCTTTGAAAGGCTCACCCTCAAGCAGGACTAGGAAGCCTTTGGGCCCCAGAGGCCTTTGAGGGGCCCCTCTGCATTTCCCTGGTTCTCAGGCTTTTGCCTGAGCTTCTCCCTGAAACCACTAAACACCCTTTTAACCACCCTGGAGCCCTCTCCCATGTATGGGACCAAATGAAAACAATAAAGCTTTTTGCAGCAAAAAGAAATAAACAAAATAAAATTTAAAAAAGGATTCAATTTAACCATACAATGTTCACAAGCAGTCCTTTTGCTATAGTTTTGCCAATTATCTTTTCTTAGTGTAAGGTTCATCTTGTAGTAGTTTTCTTAAGAAAAGCTATTGTAATAGGAACAATGTTACCTGGGGTTTTGCATATTAAAAACTCTGTAAGTCTTTATAGTTGAAAAACAATTTGGCGAGACATAAAGTCTTCATGTCCATTTTCTATACTTGAGTATCTTGTATATGTTACTCCAGTGTCTTCTTGTAATGAATGTTGCTGTGCAGAAATCTAAGAACAGACTATTTTCCCTTTATAAGTGACTCGATTATCTGTAGCCCCCGCCAGAGGTTACAAATTGTATAGCTACTGTAGCTACTTACTACATTCTCTTTGAAGTTAGTAGCTACTCCAGGTGAAATGTCCCTGGCATACAATACAGTCTTTCAATAACAAGAGGATTTCTTTTAGTTGAGCAGTTTTCTTCAATTTTTAAATATTTGTTTTGTTCCATTATTTTGGGTCTTTTTCATGGGCACCAATTACAAGTTTTTAAAAAACCTCCTTTGCCTGTTTTCTATATCTATAGTTTTGTTTCTAACCTTCTTGACTTGATTTTTATTTTATTTTGCTTGTTTTTCTCATTTCCTTTCTCTATATTAATTACTATCTTTCCTTAATTTTCTTTCTCACTTTCCTTCTAATTTTATATTCATTTCTGTGATGGGTTGTTTTTTTTTCCTACTGCTTCTCCGCTGAATTCTTCTGATTTCATCACCCCGTTATCCCACTGTATCTTCCTTAAATTACTGCATTTCTGCTTTATGATTTTCTTTTTATAGAGGTGATTACCTCATTTACCTACCCCTATCCCCCGCAATTCAGAGAAATAGTTTTCAAAAATTCATCTGCCATAGCAACATTTTATTGGTAAAGTTTTCTTTATATGTTAAGTTTGCTCCTGTTTTTCCAAAATTTCTGTTATAGTTCCTTTATATTGGTATTGTGCTACTTCCTTTCTCATATCTCATTGCTGAATGAAGTGCGTTTTCCTAGCCCCAGGATTTGCAAGAACTGGTTTTTCACTAAGTACAGGGTCTCTTCTCTGCTGCCACATGAACAGATTGCTTCTTGCAAATATAGGTTATTTGTGTGATTCTTTGTGCAGTCTCACTTTGTGCAGTCTTTTTGAATCAAACTGGGTACAAGGTCTTCTGTTGCCAGCATGGCTTGTTTGCCTCAGCTTCCACACCCCTTTTTGCAAACAAAGGATAAAGTTTCTGTAATTCAGAGTGTGTTCCTTACCTTCAGGGATTATACTTTGGCCATCAGTGTCTAGCTGGGCCTTCTTGCTGCTGAGCTCTGTCTCTGTTTCTACCCTCTTTCTCCCTCATGATTTCTGTTCTATCTCAGCTGCTTTGGCAACCTTTATACATGTTTTAGGATCTGAGAAGTACATTTGCATCCTAGTTCGCTAAAGGAAGGAAGGGAGGAAGGGAGGAAGGGAGGAAGGGAGGGAGGGAGGGAGGGAGGGAGGAAGAAAGGGAGGAAGGGAGGAAGGAAGGAAGGGAGGAAGGGAGGAAGGAAGGAAAGGGAAAGGAAAGGAAGGAAGGAAGGGAGAGCTTTGTGGATTTGGGGGATATAGGTTGTGTTTTTATCCTTGTAGCTTTTAAAATAATTTTTAAAGAAAGAGAAAATACTAATACAGCTAGTCATGTTCCCACTAGAAGTCTTCTCTAATTCTTTAGAATAATGATGTCTACATTTTACAGATAATCAGAAAATTGTTTGTGTGTCCTGAATTCTCTCCTAGTGATATTCAAAACTGTGAAATTTTTAGGATAATATACAAACGATTCTTCAAATTTATTTAGTCAACTATTAATCAAAATGCACATACAGCCTACCAAAACTAGGGATGGCTCACATCTTTTAGTTGGGTCTTACTCAAAGCCTCATTATTACAATATGCTGGAAATCTCAAGGCCCTAAGAGACAGACTAATTAAGAGTTTGCATTGTTCATTTACTCCTTATAAAATATCATACTAAGCAATATTTAGATATTTCCCACACTGCTTCCATTTCTTTGCCTCAAGGTCATATTCTATAATTATCTGAATCATCTGGGCCTTGAGCGGGCATTGCTGGCATTGAATTGGGGACAGATGCCCATTCCTTGCAGCCAAAATGTCTGCTTATTTGGCAAGATTTATTTCAAATGGGGATGATGTCAGAGTATTTCTGGTCCTGAAAGCTACTTACCTAAAGCAAAAATTTGTTGATTAATTTTGATTATGTCAATGACAATACAGTTACGCATTTGAGCAGTTCTTGAGACATCTGGGCTGTATTCTAGTGGCATGGAGCTTAATTTCTGCTCCAGATTTTTTGTTACTGACAGTTGCAATCAGCCTGGATTTCAGCCGTTTCATAAAAGAGAGGCATGTAGAAAGAAATTTAGGGCAATCTTGCAATTCGTATGCCACATCTCAAATTCTAATTGTCTTTTTTTATAGCATAATTTTCTTTCAGATCTCTAACGTGAAATTCCTCTTTAACCAAGCTGCATAGAGGGGAGAAACACTTGGTAACTCAAACGCATCTTGAGGTTTGCACACCCAAAGCAGCTGCAGAAACTTAAACTATGTTTCATATTCATCAAAATAATGTCTTCTGAAATTTGGACTTCATGTCTACCAAAACAGTACAGCAACTCCTCAAAAACCTTTAATTCCATTAAGCTTAGTGAAAAGTTGCCACAAGCTCAATTCATATTGCTGGTTTGAGCCTGAGATCTTCATTTCCTGAAACAAAAGCTCTTCCTTTCCCCTGGGATTTGAAGCTCAGTATATTCAGATGTTTCATCAGACCAGCAAGAAAGCACAATCTCTGGGGTCCCTGCATGTTGAGTAAGTTGGGCCTCTGAGAGCCTTTTCATCCCCAAAGTCCTTGACCTCAAAATATCTCTTAAACAAAACAAACAAAATAAGCAAAAGAACAACAAAAAAAGTCTCTTGAACAAGTTCCTATAACCTAGACTTCTGACTGCATTAAAATAAAGCCAAACTGCACACATTGCTTTGTCTTTATCCAGGCTGGTGATAGTAACGGGCACAAGCACAGAAAATGTTGACCACCCCAATAACTTCCATTTTATACTAGGAAAAAACTCTTTCTTACATGGCTCACATCACAACCTGGCCTGATGCAAGGAGCATTTTGTCTTGAATTAGTATTGAAGCGCTTCCCCTCTTTCATTGCAGTACCTCACCTACAGTAAACATCCACGTTTACACCTAACTTCTCAAATTCCTTACTGGCAGAAATAGCCCTTGAAGCGTTTCTGTGTTCTAGCTAATCAAGGTCAGTAGGTCATCTACAGGATACCTTTGCCTTTTTTTTTTTTTTAAAGCTTTTATTTATTTATTTTTAGAGAGAGGGGAGAAAGGGGGGGGGGACACTGATGTGTGGTTGCCTCTCACACGTCCCCAACTGGAGGCCTGGTCGGCAACCCAGGCATGTGCCCTGACTGGGAATCAAACCAGCGATCTTCAGGTTCACAGGCCAGCGTTCAATCTACTGAGCCCCACCAGCCAGGGTAGGATACTGCTGCTTTATAGCAATTCATTCCATTCATTTGGCACATGGGCTTGCATCTTAAACTTAAAATAAAATAAATACTTTTACATTGCTCTTTAAGTGTGTGTGTCACAGTGATTTTGAAATCTTTTTTTTTACATCTGGAAGTTCAACATGTCAGGGACATAAAAGAAAAGCCATATAGTAAAAGGGGGTTGATAATAAAGAAACATTCCCTTTGCCCACGAGACATAAAATCCCCAGGCTTGTTTGAAGTCCATTTTGATGTATAGTCAATTTTTGTGAATAGTCCATGAATATATGAAACGAAGATATGTTTTTATTCTCTCTCTGATATATTTATATATTTATAACTATATAAACTTATGTATACAATCTACCTTATTAATTATGTTATTTAGGTCTTCTCTGTCCTTGCTTATTTTATTATTTGTGACCACATGATCTATTCTATGTGAGAGGTAAATTAATTGGTCATGGATTCTATTGATTTCTCATCAAATTTCTTATAGTTTTTGCTTTATGAATTTAAATGCTGTTATTTGGTGCATGGATATTCATTGTATGAGACCTTAATTTTGCACTTCATGCTTCATTGTTTAAAGGGCCTGTCTTTCTTTTATTTAATGCCCTTTTTTCCCCCTAAATTATGCTTTGTTTGAGGTAAAAATTTTCACTTTCTTCATATGCCTTTGTCACTTTGTTTTCATTATCTTATGTTGCTATCATAAATTTGGGGTTTGACATTCCATTTGAAAAAAATTTCCAATTAATTGGTACATTTTATTTTTTTACATTAAAATGAAAGTTACATTTTAAGTCCACCTATCATTTTTGTTATGCTTTTAGTTTATGTTGCTCATTTAATTTTTTCACTATACGACCTGGATATTTTTTATGTATGCATTTTTTTTAACTTGAAAGAGGTGCATTTTTGTTTCAGTGGATATCTTAATACCTTTGTAGCTATAACTATTTTTAGATACTATTTAAAGCAGTGTGCAGTATATTTTCTGTTCCTCCCCTCCTTAATTCCCTAATAATATAATTTTCTGTAATGTTTACCTTCTTTCTTAACTTCTATTGGTTGTTTCATTGCTAGATTGCCAGGATTTTATAACGTTTATTTTCTGTTTTGTGACCATAATTATCACATTTGTTTCAGACTTAATTGTACAGATAAATGGAATTGATGAAACTGTAAGTTTTTTTCCCTAAATTTCTTGGTGGGTTGATGTTCATTCTCAACTAAAATCCTGTAATAGGTTCATGAAAACTATATTGTTTGCATGTTCAAAAATATTGTCTATTACATTTGTACTTGAACAAGTTTCTCTGGTGTAAAATTCTTGGGTATAAATTTCTTTGGGTTACATTTTGATATTTTTTCCCTTACAGATTACTTGATCATTTTAATCTAAATACCTAAAAGATTTTTATTAGGTTTGAAAATTCAGTAGCTTTACTAGAATATTCTGTGCCATTTTGGAGGGGTATATTATATGCCCTTTCTAACTATAGATTTAGTCTTTTTTTATTTCTGTAAAGTCTCTCAAAATATATATTTAAGCTTTTTTTTGTGGTTGTTCCCATATCTATAGGTTCTTTTCTTGGTCTTCTGTTTTGATATGTATATATGGGATTTCTTTTGTTTCTTATTTACATAATTTTCTCTCATCCTTTTAAACAGTTTGTTCATTTCTATTTTGTTTCACTTTCTTTTCCTAAGTATTTCATGACTTTTCGAAAATATTTTTTTTTAGTTTTTTCCCTAGAATGGTTTATTCTCCTTTGTGCTATTTCCAAACCAGCCTTCATTTTTGAAATAGTTTAATTTCTTTTCTCCCATTTCTTCCAATTCACGTTAAGCTCCTTTTGTGGTTTTGCTTCATTAAAAAAATTTCAAATGAAGAGAGTTAGGAAAGTTTAGTTAATTCTGCTTATCAGTGCA
>PVJD01007022.1:0-89752 GCA_004026545.1 Mormoops blainvillei | reverse complement strand
AAAATGCAGCTTTAAACCCTGCATTTCAGACATATTTATGGGAACTTGAAATATAGGTCTTCTGGGGACCACTTAAATTATTAAAGAAATGATTTTATATAAAATGAATTCTTTCAGAAAGCTTGAAAGTTAATTTTCCTATGTGCTTAACTTTTCTTTTGTTACCTTAGTATCTCATAAATTTGCCTCACAAATCCTTGTTTCATAGATAGCGTTAAATAAACCTCAATGTAATATAATTATAATATATTGTACTTTAATGGGGTCTGAATTGATTATATTTTACTACAATTTAAAAACTCTTCTATAGGCCAATTTTGATGATCTGTGGAGAAAGTTTGTTACATATTCATCTGGTGAACAACTTTTTGGGCTGCCTGTGACTGACTATGAGGTTTTACACAAAGTCAGGTAAGTTTAGGAATTTTATGTGTTACATGCAAATAATTAAATATTGCCCATTAGAAGAATCGTGTCATCATTAAAACCCTTCTTATTGCAGAGAAGGGCCTCCCATGGAACACTCCTAAGTACTACCTTTATTCTTGGCTATTCCTGACCCATTGTGTACATTGTCTCCATATACAAAAGCAATGTTCTAGAATAGGAGAAAATGCATTGCAAAAATTCTGGGTATTGATGACCAAATTTCATCTGTGCTTTAGTTTTTTCTTTTTGCTATTTTTGATTAGAGTTAATGATTGTGTAGAAGCACTGCAATTTTGCATGACTTTTGTTTATTAAAAGGAATAGTCATCCTCAGCTCTCAATCTCTTCTTACTGCATTTATGCTGAGTTCTTTTTAATTGGGTAGACATAGAATTCATGGAGATTGAAACCCAAGAAACCTAATTGATTTTAAACAGTGAACCTAGGATTTAAACAAGTATATTTTAATAGATTTTTAATGTAATTTTCCTTAAAGGTAAAATTAAAACAGTGCTATTAGCTTATTAGGATCTTGACTTTAGGAAAGAACTATGTTGACTTCTTGCAAAGTCACAGCATGAAAATGTCACAGCAAAGTAGACCTGAAATTGTCTGAAGATAAATTAATGCTTCAACCATTTAGGGTAGATGGCTTGTACTCTCTTTCTAAAGTAGTCATTCACCAAGCTTAACTCAATGACCAGTCATGTTAAAATTGCAGATGTCTGGTCCTTGACCCTGACATACTAAATCAAAATCTCTGGTATTGGGTCCCAGGAAATCTATATTTTATAAACTCCCTAGTTAATTTTTGCATACTCTGTCTGACAGTGTTTTATTTTAACCCTCAGTGATCCAGGAAAAATAATCCTCCTTATTTACCATTTGGACCAATGGACCCTTTTAAAAATATTTTAAGTAATTTATGAATAATGTCCAGAAGTAAGAATAAAGGGATGAAAAGCAGTTTTAGAAAATTTGGTAAGAACTTAAGCAGTGAAAACCCAAACTTTTACTCCCTAATGTCCTGGTTTTAAGATATATAGACATGAAATGGAGACTGACTTTAGAATGCAACCAACTGCTCACCAACTATCATGCCTGAACCTGGAGCTCACCCATCCCGTAAACACTGATTCCAGATTCCAGATCCATCTCCAAAACTTCTAGTATATTGTAATTTCTGATTTTTCTTAGACTTATACTGTTAAAACTCAAGACTGTTGAAAACTCAGACCCTCATAATTTTGTTGAAGAGATCATCATCTTCTTTTCAATATAAATTCAAAAATCATTACTTTGAGATTTGAATGATTGATTCAGTGTATTTTTTATCTCATTATCTTCTGTTTTCTTTGAATACATACCTGCCTTCAACATTTGTCTACTTAAGGAATGTATCAAATAAAATTTGCATAGACATCATAAATAATGAAATAACTTTGTTACATCATTTTGGCAGAATGGCATTGTATAAGTTCTTGTTGCAAAATATTGCATGATGAAGCCGTTGCCTCTATTGAAATGTATTGTTCAGTCATAAGTCATTGAGTTTAATAAAATTCAGGGTCAAGATGGCAGCATTGGTAAACACAGTACTCTCCTTTTCCCACAAACAACATCAAAATTACGACTGAACCAAAGAACAACCACCATTGAGAACTGAATGGAATGGAGCTGAATGGAAGTCCTACAACTACAGAATTAAAAAAGAAACCACATTGAGACTGGTAGGAGCCATGGAGACGCAGAACCGGCTGGTCCCACACCCATGGATGGTGGATAAAAGTCAGGAGAAATATCTCAGCTGCAGAGGTCTCCTCTGAGGAATGAGAGGGTCCCAGTCCCACACCAGTCCCTCCAGCCCAGGGTTCCACTGCCAGGAAGAGAATTCCTCATAACTTCTGGCTATAAAAGCCAGCAGGGATTGAGGCTAAGGAAGAGATCTGGAGTCCTAGGCAGTTTCTCTTAAAGGGCCCATGCATGGACCTGTTTCCTCTGAGCTCCAGCATGGGGGCACCAGATTGAAGGCACCACAGACTTATGGGGAGGAACTTAATTGTCCAGCAATAGGACCAGAGCTGGGGGTGTAGCTTTCTCCCAAACAGAAGTGCCTGCAGAGGCCATTGTTCCCTTAATGAGCCCTCCCAGCACAGAGCAGGCAGGCAGAAGCCATATCTGAGACTCCATCAACCTGGCTCACACTGTTTGCCACACACTGGTGATTCTCTGAGGCCCTGTCCGACCCAAATTTTGGGCCCACCCAAGCCATTTCCAGTGGCTTTTCTATCAGAATGGGTTGGCTTTGGCTCATACTTCAGATCTTCCTAACTTCTTTCAAACAAGCATCATCCGGCCTCAATGAGCCATGCTCTTGCTAAGGGGCCACCTCTTGCTAAGTGGCCCCAGGCCATGGACTAGAAACAGTAGGGCTTAATTCACAGTTTGGCTTCTCCTGGGCACCTCAAAGCCCAGAACAAGTAGGGCCATCTGCAGATCGCTTTGTAGCTTATGCTGCATGGCACCGGGCAGCATGGTGCCTGACCTTGGCATGCACCTCCTGGGGGGCCCCAGAGACAACATACCCAGTGGATAGCTTCAGGCTACATCAAAGCACCACACCCAACCAATTCTAGAAACAACACACTCAAGGGGTGAACTCATCAGGCACCAGAACCCTGCTGAAGTAAGTTCTGGTCTGTGGGGTGGGCTCCTGTACAGCTGTTCCTCCACAATGGTTGGAGGTTGGTGGTCAATGGTCATAGCCAGTCCTTGCAGCTGACTGGCTTGGGGGTAAATCCCTCCCAGTGATGTACCAATAGCAGTCAAGGCTTGACTATAAGAAGAGAGCATACACAGCCCACAATAGGGGTGCACTTGAGTACCCACCTTGGGCAATTGAGGAAGTAGGCTGTGCCAATGGACTCTGCAGAGCACCTATTACATAAGGTCACTCTGCCAAGCCCAGGAGGCATAGCAGCTTTACGTAATACATAGAAACAAACAAAGGTAGGCTGCCAAAATGAGAAGACAAAGAAATATGGCCCAAATGAAAGAATGGAGCAAAACTTCAAAAAAAGAACTAAACAAAAGGGAGGAAAACAACCCACTAGGTACAGAGCTCAAAACACTGGTTATAAGGATGCTCTGTGAATGTAGTGAGAACCTCAACAGCATAACAAAGAGTCAGTCAGGAGTAAAGGATACACTCATTGAAATGAAGACTAATTTACAGGAAATTGTCAGCAGAGTGGATGAAGCCAACACTCAAATCAGCGATTTGGAATATAAGAAATACATAAACACCCAATCGGAACAGCAAAAAGAAAAAAAAATCCAAAAAATGAGGATAGTGTAAGAAACATCTGGGACAACTTCAGGCATACCAACATTTGCATCATAGGAGTGCTGGAAAAAGACAGAAAGGGCAAGAAATTGAAAACCTGTTTGAAGAACTAGTGAGAGAAAACTTCCCTAATTTGGTGAAAGAAACAGACATGCAAGTCCAGGAAGCACAGAGAGTCCCAAACAAGATGACCCCAAAGAGGCCCACACCAAGACACATCATAATTAAAATGTCAAAAGTTAAAATCAAAGAGAGAATCTTAAAAACAGCAAGAGGAATGAAGTTAGTTACCTATAAAGGAGCTCCCATAAGACGGTCAGCTTATTTCTCTAAAGAAACTTTGCAGACCAGAAGGGATGGGCAAGAAATATTCAAGGTGATGAAAAGCAAGGAACCTACAACCAAGATTACTCTACCCAACAAAGCTATCACTTACAATTGAAGAACAAATGAAGACCTTCCCGGACAAGAAAAAGCTAAAAGAGTTCTTTACAATCAAACCAGTATTATATGAAATGTTAAAGAGTCTTCCTGAAGAAGATAAAAAATATGAAGAATGAAATGGCAATAAATATACATTTATCAACAATTGAATCTACAAAACAAAATAAACAAGCAGAACAGAAACAGAATCATAGATACAGTGAACATTTTGACAGTTACCAGATGGGAAGGAGGTTGGGGGGATGGGCAAGAATGGTAAAAGGATTCATATATACAAATCAGTTGTTACAGAATAGTGCTGGGCATATAAAGTACAGCATAGGGAACATAGTTACTAATAGCCTAATAACTATGTAAGGCGTCAGATGGGTGCGAGATATATCCGGATGGTCACTTACTAAGTTATGTCATGTCTAATCCCCTGAAACTAATGTAATAATGTATGTCAACTGTAATTGAAAATAAAAATGATTAAAAAGTAAATAAAATTCATCTAAATTATCATCATCTAAAGACTCACTCTGAGATTTAACTTATACAATCTATTTCACTATCAAAATTTGAGTCTAGAGTGCTGCTTTCTGGCTCTCTGTTTAATACTTAGAAAACACCTCCCATTGTCAATTTTCTTCTCTTCGATGTTTTAGATAGAAAATGAAAAATTCTAAGCTCTTAACTATTGTATATTAAATGAAAGCTAAATAAACAAAATCCAAAAGGTTACAAAAATGGTATTTCCAGATTTTTTCTTTTTGTACTTTCTTGTAAGATGATGCAATTCTTTGGACAGTACAGTAAGAAGAAAATCATATTGCATCATCTTTAGAGGAGATTTCATCATTCCTAGTGTAGTTGGGAATAATCAGAAATTAATAATGAAATAATTCCTAGGAAGATGAATTAGCAAAATGAAATAAGAAATGGAAAAACAAAGTAACTAGGATTCCAGAATGTGTCTTAGATTTATAAAAGGGTCCAGTGTACCCTTGTAGTAAATGGAAAATAAAACGAGTTTTACTCCATTAAAAGCATAAGTAAATTTTAGCTTGGACCATCTTTGTATGCTAATGGTTGAGGAATTCCTGGCAGAATGCACAAATGCTGTTGAGAGGTCAATTTTTGGTGTCTTACAGGGACCTGGAATCCCTCCTTTTATTATTGCTATGGATACAACTCCATTTGGGTATATGGGTATATGAAAAATTTTTGGTAGGAAAGTGATGTTTAATATCAGACTTAAAGGCAGACATTATTGTAAAAATCTAGCATGCATTTGAAAGAAAAATAATCATCTAAAAGCTTATCCTTGGCTTTGTTTCATTATCGAGTTTTGGTCACATTGTTTGCAACTATTGGTATGTTGATAATAATTAAACCATTTGTCAGTGTCAGGTCATAGTATGATATGGAATATTTTAGAGCTGTAAACTTGACCTAATTTATGGAACTTTAATAGCATCTTTGTTTGGGAACTGACAGAGGTATATGCATGTTGGTATCTGTAAAATTTTATACACATAATGTATGAAATATTTGATTGGATGAATTCTGCTTCTCTAGTATTGGAATTTATTTTTAAAATAAGGAAAAAGGACTCATGGATATGGACAACAGTGTGGTGTATGCTCAGGGGAGGAGTGTATAAGGGGACTAAATGGTAATGGAAAAATATACAATAAAGATTAAATAAAAATAAATAAAATGGAATATACAATATGTAATGACTTAATTATTTGGTTTCTCAGAAAGGAACTCAACTTGCTGCAGAAGCTATATGGACTATATGATACTGTAATGGGCAGTATCAGTGGTTATTATGAAATACTTTGGGGTGATGTAGACATTGAAAAAATTAATGCAGAACTGCAGGAATTTCAAAACAGGTGAGTTTCAATTTAATTAAGCTTATGTTTTTATAGTGCTTATATTCTTAGGGTCCTGTAGGTATTTCACAAATGAATTTATCCTTTGTTACATTGCTGTCACAAAGAAATGTGTAGATGAAATAATTTTTTCTTTTTTCCTGAAAGGTGTCGTAAACTTCCAAAAGGACTTAAAGATTGGCAAGCTTTTTTGGATCTGAAAAAAAGAATTGATGATTTCAGTGAGTCGTGTCCTCTACTAGAAATGATGACCAATAAGGCAATGAAACAGAGACACTGGGATCGAATCTCTGAGTTAACTGGAACCCCATTTGATGTGGAATCTGATTCTTTTTGTCTTAGAAACATTATGGAAGCACCACTCCTTAAAAATAAGGATGACATTGAGGTACATAAAATTATAAAATTTTTCATTAAAGAATATCTCATTTTTCATTTATGAAAGTTATACAAAATTTTACAAACAGACATTTTATTCAAGGGTATACTAATTACCCCATATAATGCACTTGCAAAACTTGGAATGATTCTGAACATATCTTGGTTTTGCAAAATTATGCTGTAACTGAAGGAGGTACTATGATTATTTGAAATACAATTTGTTAGTTTTGATGTTCCTCAATCTATCCCCCATTATGCCTTAACCACAGTTCCATTAAAAAAAATATGTTTATTTCAGTATTGTGTCCTTGGTGAACTCCTCAGAACATTTTCCAAATTTCTTTTTTTGTTATTATTGATTTTAGAGAGGGGGAAGGGAGGGTGAGAAACATTAATGTGAGAGAGAAACATTGATTGGTTGCCTTCCATATGCGCCTCAACGGGGGACCGAACCTGCAACCTAGGCATGTGCCCTGACCAGGAATCGAACCCGCAACCTTTCAGTGTACAGAATGATGCTACAACCAAGTGAGCCACACTGGCCAGGGTCCAGATTTCTAATTCCAACTTTTCCCTATGTTTATTAACTATTTAAAATTATTATGATTTTCTTTTCCAAGATTTTTAATTGGTTATTTTTTAAGCTTAGTGTTTATATGGTATATTTTTTGGATTGAGATATAATAATATATTAGTTTTAGGTGTACAACATAATGACTCAATATATGTATGCATTGTGAAATGGTAATCACATATAGCTACAGTTTTATTTCTTTTGATGAGAGCTTTTAAGATCTGCCCTCTTAGCAACTTTCAAATATACAATAGAGTATTATTAACTATAGTCACCATGCAGTAACTTACATCCCCAGAACTTATTTATTTCATATCTGAAAGTTTGTACCTTTGACCACCTTCATCCATTTCACTCTTCACTGTCACCCTCACCTCTGGCCACTACCAATTTGTTCTTTGTTTCTGTCTGGTTTATTTCACTTAGCATGAGACCCTCAAGGTCCATCTGTGTTGTTACAAATAGCAGGATTTCCCTCCTTTTTATGGATGAATAATATCCATACTTTTTTACCCATTCATTCATTGATGGACATGTAGGTTGTTTCCATGTCTTTCTTGGTTATTATAAATAATGCTGCAGAGACCATGGGAATGCAGATATCTTGTTGAGTTAGTGTCATTTCCTTCAGATTAATACTCAAAAGTGGAATTACTGGATCAACGGCAGGTCTATTTTTAATTTTTTGAAGAATCTCCATGCTGTTGTCCATAGTGGCTGCACCAATCTATATTCCCACAAACAGTGCACAAGGATTCCATCTCCACATCTTCAACAACACTTGTAATTTCTTGTGTTTGTGATGATAACCACTCTAACAGGTATGAAGTTATAGCTCATTGTGGTTTTGATTTGCATTTCCCTGATGACTAGTGATGTTGACCACCTTTACATGTACCTATTGGCCATGAGTATGTCTTTTTGGAGTGTTTATTCAGATCCTCTGCCCATTTCCTTAATCAAACTGTTTTTTTGTTTTTTGGGGTTTTCTTGCTACTGAAGTATATGAGTTCTTTATTTTTATTTATTTTTTTATTGCACATATAGAGACTGTCCTTTTCCTAGTATATATCCCTAGCTCCTTTGTCATAAATTAATAAACCATATACGCATGGTTTTATTTCTGGGCTCTATATTTTGTTCTATTGATATACGTGTCTGTTTTGTGCCTATACCATGCTGTTTTGATTTCTATAACTTTGTAATATAGTCTGAAATCAGGACGCATACTTCCATTTTTTTCTTCATCTCAAGATTGCTTTGGTTATATAGGGTCTTTTGTGGTTTCATATATATTTTAGGATTGTTTGCTATAGTCCTGTGGGAAAATGGCATTGGAATTTTGATAGGGATTGCATTGAATCTGCAGGTAGTGTGGACTTTTTAACTATGTTAATTCTTCTAATCCATGAGCATAGAATGTCTTTCTATTTACTCATGTCTTCTTCAGTTTCTTTTTTAGTGTCACATAATTTTCATTGTAGAGGTCTTTTGTCTCTGTTAATTTATTGTTTTGGTACAATTGTAAATGGCATTCTTAATTTTTTGTTAGTTTGTTATTAGTGTATAGAAATGCAACTGATTTTTGTATACTAATTTTGTATTGTGAAACTTTACTGAATTTGTTGATTAGTTCTAACTTTTTTTTTTTTTTTTTGGTGGAGTCTCCGTATAAAATCATGTCACCTGCAAACAGACAGTTTTACTCCTTCCGTTCCAATTTGGAAGCCTTTATTTTTTATTTGCCTAACTTGTCTGGCTAGGACTTCCAACACTACATTGAAAAAAGTGTTATCTTTGTCTTTTTCCTACTCTTAGGAGGAAAGCTTTCAGCCTTTTACTATTGCATATGATGTCATTTATGGCCTTCATTATGTTGAAGTACATCCCCTCTATACCTACTTTATTGACAGGTTTTAGCATGAGTGGATGTTGATTGTTTTCAAATGCTTTTTCTGCATCTATTGAGATGATCATATGATTTTTATCATTTATTGTGTTAACATGTATCATATTGGTTGAGTTGTGGATATTGAAACATCCTTGCATCCTAGGAATAAATTCTGCTTGCCCATGGTGTATGATTGTTTTCATGTATTGTTGAATTCAGTTTGCTAATAGTTTGTTGAGGATTTTGCATCTATGTTCATTGGGGATTTTGGCCTGTAATTTTCTTATGTGGTCTTCTATGAAGGTAATGCTGGGCTCATAAAATCAGTTTGGAAGTGTTCCCCCCTCTTCTATTTTTTGGAAAAGTTTGAGACAGTCCTGGACTTCTGTTTGTTGAGAGGTTTTTGATGACTGATTCAATCTCCTTATAGTAATTGGCCTGTTCACATGTTCTCTTTCCCCACAATTAAGTCTTTGTAGGTGATTTTCTAGGAACTTGGTAATTTCTTCTAGGTTGTCCAATTCATGTGTGTTCAGTTGTTCATAGTAGTCTCATGTGACGGTTTGTGTTTATATGGTGTCAGTTATAATGTGTCTTCTCTTTCATTTCTGATTTTATATATTCAAGTTATTCTCTTTTTCTCTTGGTGTGTCTAGCTAAAGATTTGTTTATTTTGTTTATCTTTTCAAATACCAGCTCTTAGTTTCCTTGATCTTTCCCATTGTCTTTTTAGTATCTATTTTATTTCCACTCTGATCTTTGTTATTCCTTTCTTCTAACTTTGGGCTTTGTTTTTTCTTCTTTTTCTCCTTCCTTGAAGTTTAAAGTTAGGTTGTTAATTTGAGATCTCTCTTGTTTCTTAATGTAAGCAATTATTGTTAAGAACTTCCCTTGTAGAACTGCTTTTGCTGCATTCGATATCTTTTGGATTGTTGTATTTTCATTTTCATTTGGTTTAAGGTGTATTTTGATTTTTTCTTTCGATTTCTTCTTTGACACATTGGTTTTTCAGTAGCATGTTTAATCTCCACGTGTTTGTGATTTTCCCCATGTTTTCTTATAATTAATTTGTAGTTTCATACATTGTAGTCAGAAATAATGCTTGACATGATTTCAGTCTTCTTAAATTTATTAGAACTTGTTTTGTGGCCTAACATGTGATCTAGCCTGTAGAATGTTTCATGTGCATGTGAGAAAAACATGTATTCTGTTGCATTTATTTATTTATTGTTGGTATACAGTATTATATTAGCTATGTTAGTTTCAGGTGTACAATATAGTGACTTGATATTTTTATGCCTTACAATGTGATCACTCCACTAATTCTAGTAATCATTTCCATCATGCAAACTTATTACATTATTATTGACTATACTTCCCTTCACTTTTTCATCTATCTCCCCACCCCCAACCCCCTCCTTTGGCAATCATTCCTTTGGTCTCTGTTTCTATGAGTCTGTTTTTGTTTTGCTTGATCATTTGTTTTGGGTTTTTGTTTAGATTCCACATTCTAGTGAAACCATATGGTATTTGTCTTTCTCTGTATGACTTATTTCACTTAATAATAATACCCTTGAGGTCCATCCATGTTGTTGCAAATGGCAAGATTTCATTCTTTTTATTACTGTGTTATATTCCATTATATATATATATATACACACACACACATATATATAACACATCTTTATTCTTTCATATATCAAAGGACACCTAAGTTTCTTCTATTGCATGGCTGTTGTAAATAATGCTACAGTGGACATGCATATATCTTTTCAAATTAGTGTTGTTGTTTTTTTTAAGATAAATACCCAAAATGGAATTACTGGGGCATATATAAATCCAGTTTTAGTTTTTTGAGTAATGTCCAAACTGTTTTCCATAGTGGCTACACCAATATGCAGTCCTACCAACAGTGCACAGGGGTTTCCTTTCTTTCATATCCTTGCCAGCACAAGTTTTTTGTTGACTTTTTAATAATAGCCATTCCGACTGATGTGAGGCAGTGTCTCATTGTGGCTTTTATTCTGTTGTTTTTTGATGGAATGTTCTGTATATGTCTCTTAAGTCAATCTGATCTGTGCTGTTTAGGGCCAGTGTTTCCTTACTGATTTTCTGTCTGGATAGTGTATCCATTAACGAAAGTGAGGTATTAAAGTTCCATACTATTATTGTTTGGCTGTCTATTTCTTCCCTTAGGTCTGCTGATATTTGCTTTATATATTTGGGTGCCTTTCTTGAATGCATAAATATTTACAAATGTTTTATCTTATAATTGGTTTGAATCCCTTTATCATTATATAATCACCCTATTTGTCCCTTATTACAGTCTACTTCATCTGATATAAGTATTGTTATCCCAGTTTTGTGCTTTCTGCCTCCCCCACCTCTTTTTAGCAACATATATATGCCAAATTTTTGTTTACAAAGAATTTTTATCCTGTTTATAAATGTCATTGATATACCGTTGAGCCCTGGCTGAGTGGCTCAATTGGTTAGATCATTGTCCCATGCACGAAAAGGTTATGAATTCAGTCTCTGGTCAGGGCATATACCTGGGTTGTGGGTTCAATCCCCAGTTGGTGTGTGTATGGGAGGCAACCAATTGATGTTTCCCACATCAATGTTCTGTCTGTCTCTCTTTCTCTCACTCCCCCTTCTGCTCTCTCTTAAAAAAAAAAAAAATCAATGAACATATCCTTGGGTGAGGATTTAAAAAAAAAAGAAAGGAATTTTTTTTTTTTTAAAAAGGAAATACTGTTGAAAGAAACCAAGAGTTAAAAAAAAAAATTTGGTGATCATCTAATTCTTATAATAATGTTTCTGTCCTTCCATGAACTACCTTTTCTCCTTAATAATCATGGCCTCCCTCTTTCTTTCATGGCGCTTAGGGATATAGCCATTCATAGGCTGTTTTGAAAACTTTATTTCACAATTCCAAGGAATTCTAGGATTCTGTTATTAACTACTCATACACCAAAACAGACCCTCAGTGGTGTCTTCACCAGATACATCCTTTCGTTCTGTCCCACGTGCCCTGCTATTAGCCAAGCCTGATTTCTACTGTTACTGGATCCACTTCCTCTAAAGGAAGTCTTTCACCTCTGTATGGAATGTTCTCTCCCTCCCCAGTAACTCCATTTTGGAATCCTACTTACTCTCAGATGCTTCCTCCTCACTGCAGGCAGAAGTTATTTCTCCCTCTTCAGAATTCATAGCAGTTTACACCACTCTTATGACATTTATCACACCCTAATTTTTATTATATTTACTTATGGAAATACGTTGCAACCTTAAATTCCTTTTCATCTCTGTAATTATGTGATTCTAAGTATGAGAATAAATTGAGGTGCTCTGGCCAGGTAGCTCAGTTGCTTGTAGCATTATCCCATTGTGGCAAGGTTGCAACTTCCAAGTCGAGGCACCTATGGGACTCAGCCAATAAATAAATAAATAAATTAATTAATTAATTAAAATAAATAAATAAAGCATAAATAAGTGGAACAACAAATCTCTCTCTCTCATTGTTGCCCTTCCCCTCTATCCAAAAATTAATAAATAAAAAAAGTTTTTTAAAGAAAATAAATTGAGGCATTTGGGGGGAAATTGCTTACTTTTACTTTCATTTGTGAGACTTTCATATCAAGGATTCTCAGAAAAACAGGTAAACCCTTAGGATAAAAATAGAATTGAATTTTAAGCACATGAAATGTTTACCTTAGGTCCAGAGCAGGCAGGAATATAGCAATGTTTATATGTTACTTTAAAGAGATCAAAACACTCTCACATATATTCCCATTTGTTTCTCATAGCAAGTTGCTGAGATAGAGCAACTGTGATTATCTCTCCATTTTGGTAAAAAAAAGAAGTCGAATTAAAATATCAAATAAAATGATGATTTAAGTTCCATTATTTCATGTATGTAATACAGTAAAATAATGAGTAGTCAGAGTCACAGAAGGTTTTAGTTTGAACTTGCAATGCAATGATCTAGAGCCTCGGTGTTCTTGCCCATAAAATAACTAAATGACTTCTGGGTCCAAGCTCAAAATTTCCATGATTTTACAGCGCACTTAACTTGTAATGGAAAATGTTGTGACATATTCTTTGACTTCTTTCTGAAGGACATTTGCATATCTGCTATTAAGGAGAAGGACATTGAAGCCAAGCTGGCTCTGGTTATTGATAATTGGACCAACCAGAACCTGAGTTTTGCAGCGTTTAAGGGAAAGGGAGAGCTCCTGCTCAAAGGAAGTGAGTCGGCGGAAATTATCACCTTGATGGAGGATAGTTTAATGGTCTTAGGTTCCTTACTAAGCAACAGGTAATTTCATAATTTGGGGGGTAAGGTTTTATTTTGGTATTTAGGGTTATAAAATACTAGGTAAAGCCCAGTTTCGCAGCTGCGGCAAAAACATGATTCTGACCTAAAGTGTTAACTCTTGTCTGTCCTTCCATGAACTACCTTTTCTCCTTAATAATCATGGCCTCCCTCTCTCTTTCATGGTACTTACCTACCTTCCTATTTTTTCTGATGGGCCCCATAATTATTCTCCCTCAAATTAACAGCTTATCCCTTGAACTTCTTGATTCCCCACTGAGATGACCTCTTCATCTTATTTTCTCTCTCTTTCATTTCTCTGATTTGTCATCATTGCCCTCTTTGGCTAAACCTGCTCAAGTATTCACCTGATGGCCCAGGAAAGCATGCTGGCGACACATGAAAGAAGTATACCATTAGGGGCTAGGTGCTTACCATTTGCATTTTTTTAAAAATGGTGAAACATGGCTATATCTGCACTGGGTTCTCTGTGGCCTGAATGAGGCAACCTGTCTGTCATTGGACTACTGAACTGTCTCCAAGGTGATATGATTTCATGCTGCATTAGGAAGTTCCAGGAGAACTCAGATTAAGTATAGTGTCAGATCTTGTTCTGGGTATCAGCCACCTCTAATCCCCGGGCTGACTATGTAATAATTCTCAACTGTTCTTTACCCTAACACACCTAAGAAATAATTTACAATGCCATCATTAACAGAGGTCAATGTACAGGGTGCATGGGGATTCTAGTACCCCTTCTCCATGTTGGGGTCATTGGTTAATGAATGACATCCTGCATGACCTCTGACCCCAGAGGTAGTTTTATATCTGGATAATGTTCTAATCCACACAGTTCCTAGTCCAGGGAGTTCAGGGTTGAATTTATTGGGGTTAAGATACTAGGGTGCACCTTCAGCTTTTATGGAATCTGAATAATCCTAGCGCAGGTGCATACGATATTCAGTGGTTCCTAGATTGCACAGGCTACCATTTCCCTCTAGTTCACTGCAAGTTTTGCCATTCTGGCTTCCTGGATGATAACCTCTCTCTCTCTTTTTTAATTGTTGTTCAAGTACAGTTGTCTCCGTTTCCCCACCACCACTTTCCCCTGCCCTACCCACCCCCACCTCCCACCCTCAATGATAACCTCTTGAAGAATTACTGTAGATTAACCTGAACAGTGTCTATGGCCAAGGAATTCCAGATTTGAAGGCTTTCTTTATTTCTTATATATTTAACTTGCATGTAACCTGATTAGTATAGTACCTATTGATAGTACTAGTAAACTCGGTGTTGAGGTCCTGTTAAGAGAGAGTGTAAGGATATCTAAGAAATCACTACGTTCTAGAATATTCTCCTCCTAGAGAATTTTGCAGCACCAGTGGATCTAGAAAGCCTTTTCCAGAATTAATCACAGACTGATCTTCTAGCAGGCAGTGCTTTTTGGATCTCTAGGGCTACCTGGATGTGACTTCAGAAGGAAATTTTGTATCTCCATGGGTGAGACTTGACTCTAGTTATTGCCTGGATATATGACACTTTCCTGGTGGATCCTGATTTCATGGGGCTCCATAAGTATTCCTCTCAGTCCTGACAGGTTCCTCCATGCAGAGCTGTGCAGTGCAGGTACCTGGCCAAAAGACAGAAATTGGGTATGCTAGATTTTGTTTCAGATCTTCCTTTTTCATGTTGGGAACTTACCTATCATCAAAGATAACTCTTATTTTTTCCTATGGGTAAGACCATTTTTGGCCCCAAATATCTAGGTGTTTCAACTCCCTGAAATGATTTGAGAGTGAATTTCTTGACTTTGAAGTTGCTTTTGGCATGTTGACTGCCTTTTAGCTGTAGACCAGTGGCCAGATGGCCAGATGGCCAGTATATAATGGGTATTGAGGAGAATGCCTCTTGTTGCCTGAACAACTCACCTACTTACTGGGATCAATTTTTGTACAACCCCTTTTATACATCTATATATATATAACAAGACTTCCAGAGAACTCAGGCATCAGACTATACCCAGAAGAACTCCACTTTGTGTGTAAGTACCTTCAAGTCACCCTGTCTTGGATCAAGGAAAGTTTCAAGTCACTAGTCAGCATATGCTACTCACTAGGACATGCCACTACACCATATCAAAATCTGTCATTGCTACAAACTGAGATCAACTTTTTAACCAGCTGTAGGTAATTGGGTCCCTACCAAGTAGCTTCCCATTACTTCCTCATGGCATCCACTCTCCCTTTTCTTTCTTCGTTGTGCCATAAACCCTACCACTAGCTCTGATGGTCATAAAACAGCGACCATGCTATTTTGGGGTAGCGGTCTTGGATCTCTAGCACTGCGGAATTTAGGCATAGTGCCTGGTGCAGTTAGCAGTCTGCGGGAGGAAAAGCACACCTGTAAGTGGACATCAGGCCTCAAGCTTGACCCTGGCCTTGCGATAATAGTTCCACATAACAGTAACAAATATGTGTTATTCTCATAGCTGGCCCCTACTTGGATTTGGCTCACAAAAGTCCTGGAAAATCTCTTTGTTCCTTGTTTTCCCTTTACTCCCAGAAGCAACCAGCACATTTTTTTCCTAGACCTCAGTGGCATAAAACTTAACCAGTTTTTGTATGATTGACTAATACTTGGGAACAGTAAGGGAAACCACTATAAGATTCTTATTTATAAAAAACAACAATCTCATTAGCTGTAAGAAATTCATTAGTAACTACCTTTTAGGAAAAAAAATGTTAATTTCATGTAGGAGAAAGGAATGTTTCTCCTATAATTTACTTTGTTAGGCCATACTATTTTCTGAATCATCATTGAAATATAATATTTACTCATTCTTTTCAGATATAATGCTCCATTTAAAAAAAATATACAGAATTGGGTGTATAAATTGTCCACTTCCTCAGATATAATTGAAGAGTGGCTAGTAGTCCAGAATCTTTGGGTTTATCTAGAAGCTGTCTTTGTAGGTGGAGATATTGCCAAACAGCTGCCTCAGGTAAGTGTGGTTTTTATAACTATTGATAGAATAATTTGGTGTGTGTCCTCTATATGTCTCTATAAATGTCTTCACAAAGACATATGGTCATATTTTGGTTATTTACACCAGGGGTTGGCAAACTATGGCTTGCTTGCCTGTTTTTGTAAATAAAGTTTTATTGGAACACGGACATGTCCATTCATTTATGTTCTGTTTAAAGGTTGAGTAGTTATAGACTATATAGCTTATAAAACCTAAAATATTTACTATCTGACCCTTTAAAAAACAGATTTTTTCTATGTCACTTTTTTTTTAAGACTTTATTTATTTTTAGAGAGAGGGAAAGGGAGGGAGAAGGGGAGAGAGACAAACATCAATGTAAGAGAAATATCAATTGGTTGCTTCTCACACACCCCTAACCAGGGACCAGATCTACAATCCAGGCATGTACCCTGACTGGAAATTGAACTGGGACTTCTCAGTTTGCAGGCCAGTGTTCAACCCACTGAGCCACACTAGCCAGGGTTTTTAAGTGACCTTTGATTTACATTTGCAGAAAGAAAAAAACCATATATTTTCAAACCACAAAAATCTTCAGGTTGTTTGGGTATGAGATACATTGAAGTATGGTACTGTTAAATTATAGGACAACGGGGTGAGGATAGATAGTGGGAGTGGGGGATGGGGCGGGACATAGGAGGGCAAAGAGGGAAAAAGTAGGACAACAGTAGTAAGAATAAACTACAATTTTAAAAGATGAGTGTTTATGATGGAGCTGTAAAAAATAAAATACATAAAGTATCCAATCTAAAAAAATATATAGCAGTTCATCTCTTCTAAGAGTTACTCTTATAATATCCCACCAAGAGTAGAATTAAAATTAATCTGTATTCTGTAAATGCTGTTAACTATTACTAAGTCGACTAATGGTAGATCAGAAATATCCCATGGGGCACAGAAATTTTTCCTTAGAAGCACATAACAAAATCATTAAAACAACTCTATTGGAGCCTTTTAAATAAATACCAATAACTCACTAATAGCTTTATTCTGTGAAGGTAATGTCCCTTTTATAAAATTAAACCTGCTCTTTCTGAATTTCCACACCTACAAAGAGGATCTATACAGATTAAAAATCAAAGGTGAAAGAGTTTTGAAAATGATGGATTTTCCTTCATAAAATATTTTTAAAATATGCTTTTCTTTTTTTATCAGAAAGTTGCATTTAAAAATGCACTTAAAACTTTTAAAATAAGCAAGATTATGCCAATATCTAGAGGCATTTTTGCAATTGAATAAAAAGCTTACTTTGTCATCTATGGTAAAAGGAAAATTTTTATTTGCAAAAATGTTAATGAAGCTTTGTTTGGGATTTTACTCTTTTCTTTTTTCTTTTTCCTGGGGTATTATTGAGCTATAATTATTCCAAGGATCTTAAGACCAAATTATTTTCATGCTTTTCTAGTTTCCTCTTTAAACCTAAACACCAGGAGTGCTGAAAGACTAGATTTGAGCTTGAAGTTGATAGCTTTGCAAATTAATTATGTGGCACTTTGGAAAACATTAAATGTAAGGAAACAAGTGATCAACTCTAATGTGATAAATCAGTATTTCAATAAACAGTTTTGTGACTTTGGGTTTTTGTTCAGAATTAATTCAGATGAAAAAAGCATTGCCCCTTTAAATTATGTAACCTAAAACTTTTGTCATATATCAATTGACCATAAAGGCATGGGTTTAGCTCTGGGCTCTCTGTTCTGTTCCATTGATCAATGGAACTCTTATGCCATTGCCAGGCTATTTTGATTACAGTGGTCTTATAGTATAGTTTGATATCAGGTATATGATATCTCCACCTTTGTTGTTCTTTCTCAAGATTGCTGAGGCTAGAATCCCAAAAAACCAATACAAAAAAATATAGGTACCCCTATGTTCATAGCTGCACTTTTTAAAATATCCAAGATCTGGAAACAGCCTAAGTGCCCATCAGTAGAGGAGTGGATAAAAAAGCTGTGGTACATTTACCCAATGGAGTACTATGCAGCAGCGAAAAAGAAGGAACTCTTATCTTTTGCGACAGAACAGATGGACCCGGAGACTATTATGTTCAGTGACATAAGCCAGTCAGTGAAAAACAAATACCACATGATCTCACTTATACATGGAATCTAATGAACACAATAAACTAACAAACAAGATAGAAACAGAAGCATAGATTCATGGAAAAGATTGACAGCTGTTGGAGGTGAGGGTGGGGGACTGGATGAATGATGGTAAAGGGAGTAACAAAAGAACATTTATGCATGACACATGGACATGGACAAAGTTATGGGCATTGACTGAAGGAAGGGAGAGAGAGGGGCTGGGTAGAGGAGGGAAAAGGGAGAAAAAGTAGGAATAACTATAATAGCATAAACAATAAAAAAAAGTATGCAGCCTGAAACTAATATAGGCTCATTTGAAGAATGAATTTCTTAGGAAATTCCAAAGTGAATACTTTTGCTTTATTCAAGTATCCAAATGCTAATTTTTTACTGACAATGGATTTGTTTTTAGGAAGCAAAACGTTTTCAGAATATTGACAAGTCATGGGTAAAGATAATGCAGCGGGCTCATGAGAATCCCAATGTGATCAGTTGCTGTGTTGGAGACGAAACCATGGGGCAACTGTTACCTCATTTACATGAACAGTTGGAAGTATGTCAGAAGTCACTGACAGGGTAAGTGAGGGTTTAATCATTTTATATGCATTGGTGTTTTATCTCAAATGGGTTCATATATTTCTGGTTTGGTGGTGATGGTGGGAGTAATGATAGGAATTCAACATTTCACATAAATTAATTTTTTCTGCAAAAATAGACACCTTCAACCTAGGAGTGGGTGAGTTTAGGCATTGTATTAGTTTTGTAGGGCTGCTATAACAAATTACCACAAACTGGGTGACTTAAAACAGCAGACATTTATTTTCTCAGTACTGGAGGCCAGAAGTCTGAATTCAAGGCACCTTCTGAAGGCTCTAAGGGAGAAGCTTTCCTTCTTTCTTCCCATTTCTGGTGGCTCTTGGGGTTCCTTGGCTTGTGGCTAAATAACTCCAATCTCTATCTCTGAATTCACATTTTTTTTTCCTTCTTGTGTTTCTCTTATGAGGACATTCATTAGATTTAGGTCTTATATCGATAATCCAGGTTGATTTCTTCTTGTGATCATTAACTTCAATGCATCTATAAAAACCCTTTTTCCAATTAAGTTCACATTCACAGATTCCAAGGGGCAGGATGTGGACTTGTTTTTTGGCGGGGCTTCCATTCAGCCCAACACAGGCATGGAGTAAGGATGTGCACTAAGAGGACACTTAACCAGACAAATTCATGGATAATTTTCTTAAAAAGCAGTTCATTCTCAGTTTCTATGTGAAATGGGGTAAATATATCTCCTGGTTTGTCTAAGTTTATGCTCTGTCTTAGCTCAATGGTTAATTGTCTGCTCTTTCACTCAAAATGTGCTGGTTTTGGGGTAAATTATGTATTCACATTGGATCTAAGCCATACTAAGAGATTCACAACACCCTTAGGTCGCAGGAGAGCTCTTGATGAGAAAGAAGATGATAGACGAGGCAGGCTTGCCCTGAGACCCTTTCTTATTTTCTTTCATTGTCCCAAGTGACATACATGGTGTAGCATGGACTTTTGTTCTAACAAAACATTTCAGAGGCAAGAGGGAAATGACTATAGGTGTTTTCTATTATCTTATTGAACATGTTAGTGATCGTATCTTGGCTAAAAATAAATAATTCAGAAAAATATCATTTGGTAACGTGACTTTATTTAAAGGTATTTGGAGAAGAAGCGATTACTATTTCCAAGATTCTTCTTTGTGTCTGATCCAGTTCTCCTGGAAATTCTTGGACAAGCCAGTGATTCCCATACCATACAGGTATAATCTAAGTATCTATTACCTAAACCTTTTATTTTCCCACAGCATACATAATGGGTAATAAAAATGAAGTTAACATTTTGAAAATGGAGGCAGGAAATGAGTATTAACAATTACGTTGATTATAAAATGTCCTTTTTTTCTGTGTATTTGGAACCCATCAGCCTAAAGTGGGGGTCATTGGTTATGCCACTCACCAGCTGGATGATCTTGGCCAGTTTCTTAATTTTCCTGTACCTCAGTTTTCTCACCTGTAAAGTCAGAATATTAGTGACTCCCATCTCATAGGATTGCTATAAGGGTTATGTGAGATAATGCATTGAAAAATATCCAGCGCGTCTTACGTGCTCACTAAATGTAATTCATTATTAGGAGTTTTTAGTCTAAATATTCTTAGGTCACATGGAGCTGGTGGTGTTGATTTGTCCTTTTTTCCCATTGAGAATACTTCTCAAAGGGTTTTAGCCCTTTTCCAAGGCAATACTCCCAGGAGGAAGAGAGAAACTATGGAGAACTAGCCGTGGGAGGCACTGAAACACCTATCCCAGGGCCAGTTCTGGCTTGGGAATGTAGGCAACTGCTAATAATATCTTCCCTGTTGGTTTCCAAGAAATTATGGGGATGAGGAAAGAGAGAAGTAAAAGCTGTGTAAGGCAGCGATGGAGACAAGAGAGAAAGCGGGACAGAGCTGGGGAGGAACAGTCATTAGTCCAGTCCCCATAGTCCAAGATGGGCAGTCAAGGTCTTGGAGGACACATTCTTCGGGGCTGGATTTAAAAAGTGGGCCTCCAAGTCAGTCAGCAGTCAAAGCAGGATCTCTTTTTTTTTTTACTTTTTTCTTTGGAAACAATGGAGTAAATTCTTAATTTTTCACAAAGATTAAAAATATTAAGGCCTTTAAACACATCTCAGTGGCTTTTTGTTTAGACTCATGTGTGATGTTTCTGCTCTGTCTTGTGCTTTTTACAGCCACACCTCCCTGCAGTATCTGACAACATAAATGAGGTGACATTTCATGCGAAAGAATACGATCGTATCCTGGCCGTCATATCAAGAGAAGGAGAAAAAATTATTGTAATTTAACTTGGCTAAACTTTTGTTATTAGGATTTCCTTAAAAATTTAGGTTGAGGAGAATGCAATTCCCTTATGAAAAACGGGAGGTGGGGTGGACTTGGGTTCTAGCTCTGTAGTCCTGTGTTATAAACTAGTTTAGATAATTTCATTTAACCTCTCTGAGATTCATTTTATTGTCTATGAAATGAAATTTTTAAACCAAATGATCTTTATAGTTCCTTCCACCTATAGTATTAGTTGATTTTATTCATGTTTTAAATATTTAAAATATAAATATAAGACTTCTGGCTTTGCATCGAGGAACTATGATTTATCAAGTGTGTGACATTTGTAAAAACCTTAAATTATTATCAATTTGTAATATATTTGTAATATATTTTTTTAGTTGGATAACCCTGTTATGGCCAAAGGTCCTGTAGAGATTTGGCTTCTGGAATTGTTAAAAATGCAGATGTCATCATTACATAACATAATTCGATCTGCGTTCTATCAAATCAGTGATTCAGGATTTCAACTCTTACCTTTCCTCAGCCACTTTCCAGCACAGGTGAGAAGACAGCAGTGTTTAGATAATGGTTATAGGAAATGGAATTAAGGGGGAAGGACACCCAGGATGCAGTTAGCCTGATGGCGTGGAGGTTGTTGTGGCTTTGAACAAGTTAGGGAGCCCTATACACCCTCAGCTCCCAACCACCTGCTCATCCACCGACACCATTCTAGGACTCCCGTCCCAGCCTCCAGAAGGGGATTTGCTACTGTACTCCCATCATTAAAGATATACACTGAGACTAAAACCAGTTATGGGAAATTTTATCTTATATATAAAAAACATAGGTAGATATAAATATGGATGTGGGCATATATAAACGGAATGAGCATATTTTTTCCTGAAACAAAATCTGTCTTGACTTTTACTTGTTTTCCCTTCAAGTGATTAAAAATTGGCATAATCTATTAAAGGAGGACTTCTTATGCAACTAACTTTTGAAGGAGAGAAGACCTTGAAAGAGGCTGGGGTTGGAGCAGGTGTTCTTGCTCTGAAGTCCTATGGCTCTTAGAAGTGCATTGTAATGTGCCAAGTGTTATTAAAATCAGATATAGAAAATTCCAATAGTTTCATTACATTTTCAGCCAGATAAATGAAGAGTGATGACTTGTGATCTAGGTCAGAGATGGAATAGAGGACAAGAGATATCCAAGGAAAATGTAGGTACTCTCTGTCCAAACCATATTTCTTCTCCGCCTGCCCCTGCCAATCTGCACTTCAAATTCTGAATTACTGCACACAGAGCAGAGATAGCTGAAGGAATATGAAGTTACTTATTCAAACAAGTACTGATATAGAATCAACCTTCATTGGAGAGAATACTTTAATATTGTGATTTTAAAATAATGTATAGTATGCTTGGCAAGCTTCAATATTTTTATTAGCATTATTAACTTTGTGTTAAATCTTTATAAAACGCTCTATTTCATCAACTGAGAAAATAACTCCTTGGACTAAATCAACATACTTTTCCTCTCCCAGAAAAGCTTGGCCACCCTATAAATCCTGCAGGAGAGGCTCAGTCTAGTGTAGACAGAGGAGTCAGTATTAAAGGTGGAACAATTGGAGAGCAAGTTCAAAGCAGTGGTCAATTTGAACAGTATGTAGCTGGAAATTTGACTATAGCTTTAAGGATTATCTTTAGTGTGCATATATACATATATGTATACAAGTAAGGAAGTGAAATTTTAAGCAATTTTAGATAAAAATCTTAACATTGAAGTGGTAAATTTCAGTTCCTTGGAAAAATTACTTTAAAGAGTAGTGAATATATATTCATTCAGTATATACTCATTCACTGTATACATTACTCTTTAGAGCAATTTTTCCAAAGAACTGAAATTTATCCACTACAACGTAAATGTAAGGTTTTATTTAAAATTATTTCAAAGTTTTCTCTGCTTTCTTCTAAAACCCATTTCTAAGATTATAAATGCAATGCAAACATTTGGAAAAAATGTGAAAAATATGACAAAGAAAATAAAAATTTCCCATATTTTTACCACTTGGAAATGATGACTGTAAATATTTAGTGTATCCCCTTTCAGTATTTTTTAATGTGCTTATTATGGGCATCAAATAATATTGAAAAGAATGAGTAGTTTTACTTTATTTTTCATTTTAATGAGACATCTTCCATTTTTTACCATTAAGTCCTCTGCCTTCTTAAATTAGGTAAAAAAACATAATTTACACTTTTCTCAATGACTCAGGATAGTCATTTTAAAGATAAGTTTTTAGAATATACTACTGTGCGGTGGTTTTCCAGGGTCTGTGGTCCGTTTGCCTTTAAATGAGGCAGGCTTATGCTGCGGTTTCTGTATTGTTTCCCTTTGCTTTTCCTATCTCAGTGCAGCCTTCCGTTGCCAGCAGGGTCAGCATCTGCTTGCTTTTAGGAGCTGCCTGACACTGGCCATTTCCTCCACATTCTGTTGCCCACCGTAGCCGGGTGCTTTCATTTACCTTCGCCTGCAGACCTCAGGGCTGACCACTGCTCTAGCAGGGAAAAGCATCGAAGCTCCTGAGGAGCATTAGGAAAGGCATTAGGAAAGGGCTTCCTGCTTTATCCCATATTAAACGCCGTGCCACTGACACCGCTTCCAGTCCTCTGCCAGATGTGGGGCTCCATTTTGGTCCAAATGATTTTACATCTATCCCTTAGCTCTGCGGATGAACAAATGCTCCCAAAGGCACAAGTGCTGAATCAAGGAGGTGATGATGGTAGGGGATATTCTGTTCACTTTTACTTCCTTATCTGGGGCAGAAATGGTAGGTGAGGTGACATCACTCACAGTTTCCTTTTTCCTGTCATCAGGAGACAAAGGACATGCTTCTCTCTCCTCACTTTCTGTCTCTCTCTCCTCAGATAAATACGTAGACAGAAAAGTTGATGTAGATAAAGATATGGATATTAGAGAGAATGGAGGTTGAGAAAGGAGATAGGCAGCGTATCTTTTTAAAAAGTTGCAAAGAAATGTTTGGAAAACTCTTTTTAGGAGTAGGGAAATGCATGTCCCTTTTTTAGTTTAAAATAAGTAAAATCCTGTTCACTGCGATGTGAATAAGTGATCACCAAATTTTATTGTAGGATGTGTTTTAAATATTTGGCTTATTTGTCTGCTGGATTTTTAGGTTGGGCTTCTGGGACTTCAGATGCTGTGGACACATGATTCAGAAGAGGCTTTAAATAATGCAAAAGATGACAGGAAAATCATGCAAATGACCAACCAGAAATTTTTGGATATTCTAAATATTCTAATTAGTCAGACAACACATGACCTAAGCAAGTTTGAAAGAGTGAAATTTGAAACTCTAATTACTATTCATGTGCATCAGAGAGATATTTTTGATGACTTGGTAAAGTATCTTTTTTTCTTAATTTAAAGTAATTTAGTGTACTAGTTAATAACTTAGTGCTCTTAATAATGTGAATTTAAGTATTATACATATCCTCTAACTTCTACCTGGTCTTTTTTCACAACTGTTTACATATAAACCACATCTACAAATATCTACATTTGGTGGTTTAAACAACCATATGTGTATATTTACATTTGTCATTCTGAAAGTCTGAAGCCAACTGATGTGATGTGAACTAATTGTTTAATTAAACCAGATAATAGGGACATGATACAATTTAGGTAAGATTCTTCATGAGTTGTGATGGGCTGATTGTGAAGGAAGTCCAGATTGAACAGAAGGAGAGAACCCACACAGATATTTGTCTACCTGATGGTTTCCAACAGGGCACCATGGGCTTGATGTGGACGAGGTTTTGTAGGATGGGGGTGAGAGGAGTAGTATTTGAGTTACCCCTGGAAATAGAACCCTCAGTAACCAATGGCGTTGAGGGTCCCCAGGAGGTTTTTGATATACCAACATTTGACTATCTTTGTCTTTAACATTGTTTTATTTGATTTGATTTATCTTAAAGGCACCTCTTTTCTTTATTATAGACACATAATTCACCCTGGCTGGTGTGGCTCAGTGAACTGAGTGCTGGCCTGTGAACCAAAGGGTCACTGGTTCTATCCTCAGTCTAGGGCACATGCCTGGGTTGCGGGCTGGGTTCCCAGTGCGAGGTGTGCGAGAGGCAACCACACATTGATGTTTTTCTCCCTCTCTTTCTCCCTTCCTTCTCCTCTCTAAAAATACATAAATAAAATCTTTAAATTTTTTTTAAAAGACACATAATTCATGCAACTTTGGACCTTTTTTTAGAAAATATGATCACAGATAATCTGTTTCAAACTTGTATGGAAAGTTCCGATCAGATAAGTTATATTGTTGAAGATTGGAGGACATGCAGTCTATTTATTCCCCCGGAATCTAGATTCTCACTTCTCAAAGTATTATATGCCACCCAGTGGCATCGGCACCTCCTGAGAGCTTGTTAGAAAAACAGAATCTCCCGCTGCCTCCCCCTACAGTCTCCCCTCCACCCCGCTCGCCGACATACTGAATCAGGTTCTATATTTCAACAAGATTCCCAGAGCAGAAACACCACTCTAGGATTTGTCTCTGGATCAAGTTAATCATCAAGCACACTTAGACCTTATTTCTTTGGTCTTCTACAGATTTGCTTTCACTGAATTGCAATTACCCTTATACTTTGGCTTTCATTGAAGCCCACCTCAAGAAACTCGTATGGAATCCAGTACTATACCTGCTAAGAGCATACTACTGGGGGTGATGTCTGTGTATCTCTCACTGACTCTTAAAACTGAAGTCCCATGGAAGAATATTATTTTAAATTTAAGCGCTGAGCAGGGCATTACTTTCCATACAAAATGGATTTTTAAAAATCTATACACAATTAAAACCATGAAACTGTTTTCTTTTTGTCTTAATCACTATTAAACTCATGGTCAGCTTGCATCCTGACTAAAATGAGATTTCTTAGCCAGCATATTTGCATTTTATTTTTCATGTATAATGCTTAGAATAGCCTGTTATACAGTATGAACTCAATAAATATTAACTATTTTTCTTTTTTTTTATTTTTCAATAACAGTTGACATACAATATTGTATTAGTTTCAGGTGTACACATGGTGAGTAGACACCATACAACTCTCCAAGTGATCACCCCGATAAGTCCTGCATCCACCACACACAGCTACCAGGACATCAGTGACCACATTCCTTATGCTGTACTTTACATCCCCATGACTGTTCTGTAGCAACCAATTTGTATGTCTTAATTCCTTCATCTTTTATACCCATTCTCCCAACAAGCCTACTATCTGGCAACTGTCAAAATGTTCTCTGTACCTACAAGTCTGTTTCTTCTTGATTATTTTGTTTTTTAGATTCAGTTGTTGAGAGATGTGTATTTATTGCCATTTTATTGTTCATATTTTTATCTTTTTTTCTTTCTTCTTTTCCTTTTCTTCTTGAAGAAGATCCTTTACATTTCATATAATAATGGTTTGGTGGTTAGGATCTCCTTAGCTTTTTGTATCTGGGAAGTTCTTCATTTGTCCTTTGATTCCAAATGATAGCTTTGCTGGGTAGAGTAATCTTGGTTGTAAATACTTGGTTTCATCACTTTGAATATTCCTTGCCACTCCCTTCTGGCCTGCAAAGTCTCTTTGTTAAGTTTTTTTAAAAAAGATTTTATTTATTTATTCTTAGAGGGAAGGGAAGGTAGGGGGAAAGAGAGGCAGAGAAACATCGACATGAGAGAGAAACAGATCAGTTGCCTCTCGTACATGTCTGGACCAGGATGAACCTGAAACCCAGGCATGTGCCCTGACCTGAAATCAAACTGGCAACCTTTTGCTCTGTGGGATGGTGCCCAAAAAACTTAGCTGTATGTGTCAGGGCTGGCTTGCCAAGCTTCTGTTGAGAAATCAGCTGAAAGCCTTTTTTTGTGATATTAAAAAATGTTTATTGTGATCTTATTTTTAAATTTTTATTTATTTTTTGCTTTCATGTGAAACTTACCCCCTCCAGCTTTAGCAAGATACAAATTGACAAAAATTATATATATTTAAGGTGTACAATGTGATAATTTGATATATGAGGTCTGTCCAGAAAAAGTACAACCATTGTTAATATAACCAGAACAGCATGACATCGATGTAACATGGCAACCAAGGAGCGTGGACTGGAATGCACATGCATGAACAATGATGTCTTCACTGTACTGGTCAATGTGGGTGGTAGATGCCGTTGAGTGAGCATGTGCACTGTGTGACCATTGCATTCAAAATGATTGAGCGAGTAGATCAACAAATCTGCATCCAATTTTGAATTAAGCTTGAACATTTCTCTGCGGAAAGTAATTTGGATGATTCAGAAGGCTGCAGCTGTGGGCAACTGGTGATTGGCAGCTCCATCATAACAATACGCTGGTTCATACATCACATTTCTTGCATTTTTTTTGCAAAACATCAAATTACCCAGATGACTCAGCCCCCCTACAGCCAAGATATGGTGCCCTGCAACTTCTGGCTTTTCCCAAAACTAAATTCACCCTTGAAATGGAAGAGATTTCAGAGCATTGATGAGATTCAGGAAAATATGATGGGGGAGCTGATGGCAATTGGGAAAACTGTGTGAGGTCCTAAGGTGCCTACTTTGAAGGGGAATGAAGCATCATTGTCCTATGTACAGTGTTTCTTGTATATCTTCAATAAATGTCTCTATTTTTCATATTATGTTTTCATATTATGTTATCATATTATACTGGATACTTTCTGGACAGACCTATGTATACATTGTGAAGTGTTTACTACAATCATGCTAGTTAAGTTTTCATATTATGTTATCATATTATGCTGGATACTTTCTGGACAGACCTATGTGTACATTGTGAAGTGTTTACTACAATCATGCTAGTTAACTCCTCCATCACCACACATAGTTACCATTTTGTGTGTGTGTGTGTGTGTGTGTGGTTTCTTAGCAAATACCAAGTATACAATATAGTAGTATTAACTACAGTCACTATGCTGTACATTAGATCCCTAGAACTTACTCGTATTACAACTGAAAGTTTTTACCTTTTGACCAACATTTTCCCTTTTCCCCCGTCTTCACCTCCCAGCCAGCAATCTTATAGGAGCTTCCTTGTAGGTAACTAACTGCTTTTCTCTTGCCGCTTTTAAGATTCTCCCTTTGTCTTTATCCTTTTGCATTTTAATTATGATGTGTCTTGGTGTGATCCTCTTTGGGGTCATCTTGTTTGGGACTCTGTGCTTTCTGGACTTGTATGTCTCTTTCCTTCAACATGTTAGAGGAGTTTTCCATCATTATTTTTTCAAATAGGTTTTCAATTCCTGACTCTCTCTCTTCTCTTTCTAGCTCCCCCATGATGCAAATGTTGGTACACTTGAAGTTGTCCCAGAGGCTCCTTACACTATCCTCATTTTTGGGGTTTTTTTTCCTGTTCTGATTGGGTGTTTTGGGTATTTTTTGCTTCCTTGTATTTCTAATCACTGATGTGATTCTCGGCTTCATCTACTCTGCTGTTGATTCCCTGTAAATTATTCTTCATTTCAGTAGGTGTATCCTTCATTTCTGACTGGTTATTTTTTTAATGGTTTCCATGTCCTTTTTTTTGTGCTGTTAAAGTTCTCACTGAATTTCTTAAGCATCCCTACAACCAGCATTTTGAACTCTGTATCTGGTAGTTTGTTTGCCTCCATTTCCTTTACCATATTTTGTCATGGATAATGTGCACCCACAATTTTGTGTGCATTACACATGGGATTATTATACCCATGGTATGTAATGATTATCCCCATGTATAATGCCCATCCTTATTTTTCCCTAAAAAAATTTGGGCAAAAGAGGTGCACATTATACATGGCAAAATACAGTAGCCCTTTTTTTTTAAGATTTCTCTTTTCATTTGGGACCTTTTCCTTTGTCTCCACATTTTGGCTGCTTCCTTATATTCGTTTCTATGTTGTTAGGTAGAGCTACTACATCTCCTGAACTTGGTAGAGTGGCCTTGTGTAGTAGGTGTCCTGTAGAGCCCAGTGGCACAGCCTCCCCATTCACCTGAGCTGAGCACTCCATGTGCCCCTGTGTGGGCTGCGTGCACTCTTCTATTGTAGTTGAGCCTTGATTTCTGTTTCTGTCACTGGGAGGGTGGAGAGGAGGAGCTGCTTTGCAGGAACTGAACCTGTGGAGCAGGACTCGCCTCAGTGGGGCTTTGGTGCTCATCAAGTCTGCCCTTGACTGCATCACTCATGGAGATCTGAAGCTGTCCACCAGGTGCATTGGCTCTGGGGCCTCCTGGGAGATGCAAAGTCAGCCATAGAGCTATCTTCAGATGGTTGCGACTTGTACTGAACCAGGAGGTTCCCCAGAGAGGCCAAGCTTCAAACCAGGGCCTGTTGCCACTAGTGCCAGGCCTGGAGCCAGTTAGCAAGTTGTACATGGTTTGTAGGTGCCAGATGCTGCTTGTTTGAGGGATTTTAGGAAAGTCTGAAGCATGAGGCAAGAGAGACCATTTGTATGGAAAAGCCACTGGAAACAGCTTGGGTGGGGTGGTGCCTCAGGGAATCACTGGGGTGGGGTGAATATTATGAGCCAGGATGATGAAGACTTAGATATATACCCTACCTGCTGGCTCTGTAGGGGGAGGGTTGGCTCTCAGAAAAGGAACAATGACCTCTACCTGCACTTTTGTCTGGAAGAAAGCTACCCCTTCAGCTCTTGCTCTGATGCCAGACAATTCAGTTCCTCCCTGTATGTCCCCAATGCCTTTCAAGCTGCTGCCCTAGTGCTGGAGCTCTGAGTGAGTGATCCAAGTAAACCTGTGTGTGGATCCTTTAAGGGGAATACCTGGGACTCCAGAAGCTCTCTGTCTCACTCAGCCACATTCCCTGCTGGTTTTTATAGCCAGAAGCTATGAGGACTTCTCTTCCTGGCACTGGAATGTTGGGCTGGGTGGCCTGGTGTGTGGTGCTGGGTCCCTCACTCCTCAGGGGGTACCTCTGCAGGTGAGCTATCCCTCCTGATTTTTATCTGCCACATTTGGGTGCAGGACCAGCCCGTTCAGTATCTCTGCCTCTCCTAACAGTCTCTATGTGTCTTCTTTAAAACCCTAGTTGTAGGATTTCCATTCAGCTAGATTTCAGATGGTTCTGAAGGATGGATGTTCCCTAGTTTAGTTATAATTTTGATGTGGTTGTGAGAGGATGTGAGTACTGCATTTATGTACACCATCTTAACTGGAAGTCTCCCTTAGTGTTTCTTTCTTCATCCTGTTTCATCTCCTCTCACCATCTTAATGGATTGTTGAAAGTAGCTAGCTGACTGCATCTCCATGGCTGTGGGCCCCATGTTAGAGAGCAGAGTCCCTGGGGTTGGCACCAGTTATGTTACTCAAAAGTAGCTCTTTTAAAGTGATTAATACAAACTGTGCTTTAGGAGGGAAGCAAGAATTCTTAACTGGAGGGAAGACAAGGTTATGAACTATGAAATGATACAACAACAAAAGGCAAGCTTGTACATAGCATGGAGACCCGATTAGATGGAGATCTGAATATTGTATATTTGTCAGTGGTCCATTTTTTAGTGTCAGCTGAATGACCTGGAAGTGGACCACAGGGTTTAAGAGCAGTGAAAGGGACCATTTGCTATTTTCCTAGTGGAGTCATGAAGCACCACAGAATGTGATTGTGGTAGGATGTTGTTCCCAAACATGCTTGCCTGGTTTCTGTTTCTTGCATCCATTGCAGTGAGAGCCTGGTACTGCTTGCCTGATACATACACACTGGTGACTAGGCAGGTTGATTGGCTCGGCCACAGTGCTGGTGTTGGAAGGCATATGTGCACATGTGAGCATCTCCCTGCCTAATCCCTTCAGTGGCTTCCCATTGTCATGCAAATAATGCCCAGCCCTTCCCCTTGCACCATGAAACCTCAGCCCTTACTCCTCCCTCCAGAGTCCTGGATGCCTCAGCTCTAGTGAACTTCGTTCAGCTCCTTGAACATGCCAACCAGATCTTCTCTGCCTTTGCCTGAAACATTTTGCCCTCCTACACCTCCATCACCCACCCCTTTTGTTTTATTTCCCTGGCTTATTCCTACTATTTATCCAGGTGTTAGTTTTGATGTTTCTTTTTGCTTTCTTTCTCTCGCTTTTGTTTTCATATCCTCAGATACCCTACACTAGGTTAGGTCCTCTTGCTATGTATTTTCATAAACCCTGAATTTCTTTCCTTGATCACAATTACGTATTTATCTGTTTGTCTTTTGTCCTTTTCTGTAAGCCCCAGAATACAGGAACTATGTCTTTCTCTCTTTACCCAGCGTAGTGTCAGGCCCAAGGAGGAGGGGCTCAATAAATAATTTTAAATGATTGAGAATCATTCATGAATGAGTAACAACCGTGCATATGCTTATGTTTTATGCTATTGTGATTTATCATGCAATCTCTTTTTATTTTATGTTTTTAAGGTAAAAATGCATATCAAATCTGTGACTGATTTTGAGTGGCTAAAACAAAGTAGATTTTATTTTAAAGAAGATTTGGATCAAACTATAGTGTCTATTACAGATGTTGATTTTATTTACCAAAATGAATTTCTGGGATGCACCGATCGACTCGTTATCACTCCATTAACAGATAGGTAGGAAACTTAGTTTTTGTTATTCCATTTTGTAATTAAGTAATGTGCTTAAAATTGTTTTAAAATTGCATTCAAAATGTTAGCAAAAGCTTCTTGCTGCTGTGTTAGGTCTATGCTAGCTCATCAAAGTCAGTCTAACGGTGAAATACATGTACTTTGTTAAAATTTAATGCACATGTACATGTACATTAAATTTTAATATAGTAGGAAAAGATAAAAGAATAAAAGCAAGGTTGAATGTTGACTATGAGTAATTTAATAATAAACTTTAGATTGCAGGATGGGAAGATATCTCTCAGACCATAAAGGAAGTCATTAGAATTGCGAAGAAGGATCATCTAATTTAGTCTCTTGGTTTTTCAAATGTGGAAATTGATACGTAAAGTGAAGGTTCTTGGCCAGATCTGATTAGTCAGTTAATGGCAGATCCCCTCATAGCTTTTTCCAGTATATGATGCTAGACTAGAACTGAGTCTTTTTCATCTTTATGTGTCTGCAACAGTTCAATATGTTATGCATAGAAGACACTCAATAAATGTTTGTAGAATTGACTTAAATTGGATCCTAGAACAATTAATTCTGCCATTACTTTACATAGGGCGGCCTCCAGGTAAACATTTAAATTTGTCCTTCAGCCTCCTCTTCAGCCTTCAGCTCCTCAACCTCCTCTGGATTCATCCAACTTCACTTTATCTGCCCAGTGCCACTGCCACATAAATTTGTCAGTATATTTTCCCTTCCACTGATGTTTACACTTTATTAAGTTTTACTTCGATCTGAAACAAATATCACTGAAACTGGATCATAGATACAAGGAGATTTATTAGATCATCCTTTACACTTATCTGAATAAGTGACTAAATGAAACATTTCATGGTAAAACAATTTGCAATGGTCTTTTGGAGTTGGCTCGTACCAGTTTGTTGTGGAGTTGAGAAGTTTGTCCCAAGAAATTTTTGCAGTCACTCGCTTTAGTACTGCTAATGAATGTCAGTCACCCCAGCCTTGTTTGGTTGCCTTCTTATATGTGAGCAGCTTAAATTCCAAAGAAAACAGACCCGTTCCAATCACACTGGACTTTTGCCTGTGCTTTACTGAAATGTGATACCCCTTACTCACAATGCCCTCTATCCAATTGACATTTGCAGGTGTTATATCACGTTAGCACAGGCTTTGGGAATGAACATGGGAGGTGCTCCAGCCGGACCTGCGGGCACTGGCAAAACAGAAACAACAAAAGACATGGGAAGATGTTTGGGAAAGTATGTGGTCGTGTTTAACTGCTCAGATCAAATGGATTTCAGAGGGCTAGGAAGGATTTTTAAAGGCAAGTGTCAAACACTTAAATTATTTTTGGTGAATTTATTTTTGTGCTTATTTTCTGATATAAATCTAAAGTGATATTTTCCCACATAACAAAGTTAGTATTAGTTGATGCATATGATAATGCCATTATTCTTGGTCAAAATGGCTGGATATCGTCAGCTTCATTGGTTCAATAATATTACTGACATTATAATCCGTGAGTTGATTGTGTATTGGATTATGAAAATGGAGTCAATTTATTACCAATGGTGGAAACGATGGTGGAGGAGATAAACTGAAGACAACAAACCAATGACATGTGCAACTTCCCTTCCAACATTAAATCTCACTGAAATGATTGATTTTCTTATTTTTATTTTTATTTAAGATTTTATTTATTTATTGTTAGAGAGAGGGGAAGGGAGGGAGAAAGAGAGGGAGAGAAACATCAATGTGTGGTTGCTTCTTGCAACCACGGGGACCTGGTCTGCAACCCAGGCATGTACCTTGACTGGGAATCAGACTGACAACCCTTTGGTTTGCAGGCCAGCACTCAGTCCACTGAACCACACCAGCCAGGGCTTAAATGATTGACTTTTTTAAAAGCATAACAACCCTGGAAAAGAAGAGGGAGAGCCATCAGCAGAGGGGAAATTCTGAGAAAAACCTTGAAAGATAGGTAGGCGGTGGTTTCAGTTTTAGAACTCAGTGCTTGGTGGTCCTCTCTTTTCTATCTACATGCATTCTCTTGGTGATCTCATGCAGATACCTACTTTAAATACTACCTGTGTGATCAAATTATATCTCTATCTTGGACTTCTTGAAATTTCAGATTCATATATACACCTGATATCTACTACTTGACATCTCCACGTAAATGTCTAATAGATCTGAACTTGTGATCTCCTCACCCTGTATCTAATCCATCCTCAGCCTTCTCCATCACACTAAGTAGCCATTTCATTCTTCCAGATGCTCAGACCAAAAAAAAAAAAATCTTTGCTCTTTTTCTCATACTCACATCCACAATGTCAGCTAACACTATTACCCCCAAAATACATCCTAAATCTGATCACCTCTGATTCCCACTCTAGTCATACTGGTTCAAGCCAACCATCATCTCTCACCTGTATTATTCCAATAAGCCCCCTAATTGGTCTCCCTGTGTTTATCCTTGTCCTCCCCATTCTAGTCTCGAAACAGCACAACAGCAGTACTTCTGCATGTAAGTCAGACCATGATGCTATCCTGCTGAAAGTTGCCTAGTGGCTTCACTCAGCATATAAAAGCTGAAATCCCAACAATGCTCCTGTACTTTCTTACACAGTCACACCTACCTCCTCCCCATTGTAATGTTCTGTCCTTCTGATCCCATCTCCTAATATTCTCTGCTCCCCTCACTGTCTCCACTATAGCCATGTTGACCTTTCTGATGTTTCTCAAATGTTCCAAGCACATTCCCTCCTCAGATCCCCTACTCTTGCTTTCCTTAGATTCTTCATTCACGTACTCATGCACATGGCTCCCTGGATAAGGGATGTACAAAGCAAACATCATACTTGAAAATTTTAAAGCATTCTATTTGAAATGAGGTGTAAGACAGGCATACCCATTATTATTTCTTCAAGTCACCCCTGTACTTCAGATCCTACCCTGTGCAGTAAAAAACAATAACAAAAATGCAAAGACTGGAAAGGAATAAAAAATTTCATTATTTACAATTGATATGGTATGCTTAAAAAATTCAACCAAATCTATAGAAAAGTAGAACTTAGCAAGTTTCCTAGAATATAAAATCAACACAAAATAAACTTTATTTTGACAAATCATAAAAAACAGAAAATGAAAATTTCAGAAAGATATCACTTATAATGTAATTTGGAGAATGTAGTATTGGTTCAGGGATCGATAACTAGACCAGTGGAATATAGTAGAGAATGCAAAAACAGGCCACGGACACTTGACAGATGGCAAAGGTATGACTGTAAATCAGTGATGAAGAGACAGGCTTTGCAATAAATTGTTCTGGGACAATAGTTTATTAATATTTAATAAGGGAAATTGAATCCTACATATATAAAAATTGGATGCTGAAATCATATATAAGACTTAGTTACGGGAATTAAATGTCTAAATGTGGTAGGCAAAACTTTAAGGGTTTTTGGAAGATAATAAAGGAAAATATCTCTGTTTTCAGAGTAAAAAAGGGATTTTTTAATACAAAAATTGATATCTTGCCTACCTTAAGCTAAAAATATCTGTTCATCAGTGGATACCAAAAAGAGAGAGAAATGTCATGCCAGGAATTTAGAAATGGCATTAGCAATGTATTTTACCTACAAAGGATTACTATCCCAAATATATGATTAAAGCCTGTGAATCAAAGAGAAAAAGATAACCCAATAGAAAAATGAGGAAGACTCTTAAACAGGTCTTGCACATGTGAAGAAAGCCAAGTGACTGGCAATCAAAGAATTGCACAATACAAAGAGATTCCATTTTGTATACAGCAGATTAACAACAATTTGTGTGACTTTTTTTTTTTTAACCAGTATCAAGATATAGAGTAACAGAAACAGTCATCCACTACTGGTGGGAGTGTAACTTGTCTGGGAGAAAAAGCATACATGTATATTCTCAGCTATCCTACCTCCTGGTATATCCAGCATTTAAAAAGATTTTCTTCAAATTATTAAGAAACAAAAAACAATGAGATGCTGGTCTCTCTCCTGCCAAATTGGCAAAAATGGAAAAGTCTGGCTAAACCATGTTGGTGAGGACGTGTAGAAATTAACTCCTTATGTGTGTGTAAGTTGGTAGAGCTGCCTCAGAGAACAGTTTGGCAACCGGCGGTGAATGCAAAGGTGCCCGCTCTCTGAGCAGTGAGCATTTCCAGTCCTCACACAGATTGCCAGAAGATGTGAGCAAGACTGACATGTTGTTATCATTAATTATTAGGAACAACCCAAATATCCACTGAGAGTAGAAGGAATTTTTAAACTGGTACGCGTATGCAGTGGAATACTATACAGTACAGCCTTTTAAATGGTGAATTAGATCTTCATTTATCAGCACAGATCAATCTCAGAAAAATACTGAGCTAATGATTCAAATTTCAGGAAGATATGTAGACTATTTTACAGATAACTAGATAGACATTGGTAGATACATATAAATTTTGAACATGCAAAATATATAGTGTTCGTGAACACATGCATAAGAGCAATAGTGTAAGAGCATGTGCAGGAACCATGGTCATTGCATTCAGTGTAGGAGGTCACCCCCGGAGAAGGAGGGAATGTGGACTCCAGAGGGATATACGTGGACTTGAACTGTAGTTCTAACATAATTCTTTAGGATGAAATCTGGAGCAAATTATTAAGATTTGACAGGTGGATACATGGATATTCATTATATTATTCTTTTTAATTGCCTGTTAAAATGTTTTTGAACCCCGAGAATCATTTTCTACTCAAAGAGAAGAGCTCTTGCCTGTGGATCACTCCCAGCTTGAGGGTTGGGGATGGTGGAGAGACGCAGGGTAGAGTACAGGGTAAACCCCACGATACCAAAAGTATAGTAGAAGGCAAAGAAAAAGTGTTTTTCCTCCATATAAAAGCTGTAGCACAGCCACGTGATGTGGGAATCCTGACAAAGACCAACCCCAGGTGGGGGCTTGTGCCAGAGAGGCACGCAGAGCACCAGGTCAGACTGGAAGCCCCAGGCCTAGAGGGGAGGCGCTCTTGCATCTCCCGTCTCTTCCCTCCAGTCACCAGAGGCAGGAATGCATCCTACAAACAGGAATTTGCATTAAGGATGAGGAAATGTACACATATGAAGCGATAACAAAGTCTCATAAAATATTTGAAGGAATTAGGAAGGCACCCAAAACAGAGACCTACTGACCACTAAACTGGTTAACAGAGAAAACTCAAAAGTAAATAAAATTAATAGCTTAAAGAGATTCAAAAATTTATCACATACAACCAATTTTTAAAAAGCAGGCTGCCAGGAAAAAATAACAATTGGAAAATTTGGATATTGAAAAGTAAATTTATTTAAAAACTCTTGAATTGGAATATCTAGCCAAGAGAATACATTACAAACAGAAATGGAAAGTTAAAAAACAACTTAAGGGTCATAGGGATAGCTATATAAGTTACAACATCTGTATAATGGAAATTCCCAAAAGAGAGAGAAGAAAAACTTGAGGGGGAAAAAATAAAAGAAAGAAGAGCATTTCATGCAACTGAAGATAATGAAGGTTTTCATTCTTAGAGATTAGATAGGAGCAATATTCACAATATCTTGGTCTCTCTTTGTGCTGGGTTTTGTAAGCAATAAATAAAGATCCCTTTGGCCATTCTCTGTCCTACCCAACCTCCTGACATTTCTTTCATTTTAACAAGAAAGGAGCAAAGAGATCTGACTCAAAGAGGGCATTCCTTTATTTTGTTACTTTCCCCGAACATTACAGCTCCTTCCTCTCCCACCCCCACTGGAGGTGGCGCTTCCAGACTGAGTCAAATTTTATCATCCTTCAGCATCCCTGAATGTAATGACATGTCTATACTTTCACTTTGACGGTGTACAATGTTCATTGTCTTGGTGATTGTGTACAAATAATGAAATCTCTTTATATCATTGAAATTGAATATGTTTTTCTAAATAGCCAGATATGAAATTTTATGTAAATTGCATTTTAATATATAATTGTTTGAGAGCATTTTGGAGAAGTGATTGCTATTAAGAAGTAAAACTTTTCAAATTAACTGTTTTTCATACCAGGTCTTGCACAGTCAGGTTCTTGGGGCTGTTTTGATGAGTTTAACAGAATTGAATTGCCCGTCTTATCAGTGGCAGCCCAACAAATTTATATTGTTTTGACGGCAAGAAAAGAAAGAAAAAAACAGTTTATTTTTTCTGATGGTGATTGTGTTGATTTAAATCCAGAATTTGGAATCTTCTTAACAATGGTGAGAACATAGGTTTTAAATGCAATTTGGTTGGTTTCATTGTTACAGACTTAAGTACAAGAAAGTATCTATTAGAGGATAAATGACTGACTATCCAGGGGTCAAGAGCTATTCTTTTATATTATATGATTTTTTTTTGAGTAGTAAAAATACCCCAGGCAGAAAACAAAATAATGGTATGTGAATTATAATAATAGCTACTGTTTATTGAACACTTACTATGTGTAAAATAATGGGCTATATGTTTTATGTATTGTATCTGACAGGACACCAATAGTAACAACGGCCAAACCTTAGTGGTTTAAAATGTCAAAGGTTTGTTTCCCTCTATTTGATGGGATTGGGTGGAGAGGGCAGGGTCCACTTTATGTCCTTATTCTGGCACTATTTCAGTCTTTGCTGGTTTCTGTACCAAAGGAAAAAGGGACATGTAGAATTATGCCCTGGCTCTTAGAGTTTCTATCCAGGGCGACCCAAGTCAGAATCATAGGTTAAAGCAATGTACGTGGCCACACCTGACTTCAAAGGGGCAGGGGAGTGTAGTCATGTACTTTATTTTGCACGGTAGGTATTTTATAACCGAGGCACCTGAGGCATAGACAGATTTAAAAACTTGCTCAAGTCATACAGCCAGTTAGAGAAAGATGATCTTGTCTAACATCAACACCTGACTACTTAACCTCTACTCTTGGTTTTCTCTGAAACTTAATAAAAGGTGATGGGTATGATTTAAAATTTCCAATATAATTCATTAAGGTCCTATACCAAAGAATTGTGGCAAATTCATTTACTGTGTGTTTGAGGGCAGAGCTTTGAGATACAATGTTGTACACATAGAAAACCAAAGGTATGAATGAATAGAGGTTTCTGTGAATTAGAGAAGTGAGCTTATGTTGAACCAGTTTTACTAAATGTTTTTGTGTTTTCTATTCAGTTAAATCTCTTAAGTTGCAAGATAACACAAAGTACTCTGAGTTTTAAATGTCCCATTGGATAAACCATAGGAAGCAAAATAAGGGAAGTTTCTGATAAGTTTTACCGTAAGCAGATGTCTGAAAAGCAGTTGGGGGTAAATAATAATCCTGAAGTGATCACTTATAACTTAGGAAATGGGATGAAGATATTTACTCGGTGTGATAACTGTGGCAGAGCATAATTTAAAAGAAGTTTAACATTCTCCCTGGATTAAGAATAATATTGGAAATATCAATTAGATACTAGCTTAGGCTGAGAATAACTGAGACATGAAAAATACTGGCTTAACATGTAAGGATTTATTCTCTTAAGATTCTTCTGTGTTTCTACTCCATTCTGGCTTCTAACCTCAAGGTCGCCTTATGACTTAGATGCTACAGAAGCATCACCGCTTCGTTGCAGTTATTTCATACAGTGTGTCTCTTTGCATCTCACAGTGTAGCATTGGCTGGGAAATGTAGTTATTAATCTGGGCAGTGATGCTCCCAGCTTGCAGCTGGGGTTCTGTGACTAAGGAAGGAGAAAAGGAATATTGATAGGCAATCAGCAATCTCTGTATTCCCAGCATAGAGCAAGGTATCTGGCTCATCGATAGCATGCAATAAATGGTCAGGGATTGGGGGTTTCTCTTGTACTTTCCTAAAATAAATGACTTCTTTTTGCTTTGTTTGTCTTTGAACCCCTAACCTTACCCTTGGGACTTTTGAGTCTGACCTATCCTCAACCTATAGCTGCTTCTGAGGACTTAGCTTCCTTTCCCCCTCTACATTTGTCCTTTTCAGTATTTTTCTTATCATACCTGTCTTTATTTCCCTTCATCATCATGAGTTTTTAAAATGGTACTTTGTCAGCCAAAGAACTCTATAATTTTGACTGAAAAGAATAATTGAAGAGAGGAAATAAAAGCTACCTATCAGTATGGAATCCTTAATTTTCTTCTTCTCTCAGTATTTTCTATCATAATTATCCAGGTATTTACTCATTTTTTAAATTTTCTTTTCTGTTTCTTAACCAATAGATAAACAGATGCTTAATTTTTGCTAGACAAAGTGGTGTGTGTGTGTGTGTGTCTTTATTACTATAATGAAAATGGAAATATGTAAAAGGGAATGATGTCACATCAATTAAAAATTAAATGCTTTTTAATTTTTAGAACCCTGGATATGCTGGGCGCCAGGAACTACCAGAAAACTTAAAAATTCAGTTTAGAACTGTTGCTATGATGGTTCCGGACAGACAGGTACTCACTGGGATTTAAAAGCATGATTTATGTTCTTGTTTTTCATACAAGTTGTTACAAATCTCACTATATTAATTTTTCAGATTATTATGCGAGTGAAACTTGCAAGCTGTGGTTTTCTTGAAAATGTTATCTTGGCTCAAAAGTTTTATGTCCTTTACAAACTCTGTGAGGAGCAACTTACTAAGCAGGTAACTTTCTATATTTACTTTTTTCCCCTTCCTGTAAAACTTGATATTTTACTTAGCAGTTTTACCTTGGTAAATACTAATCAGCAAGCTTAAGAAAATCTCGTTGACTCTTTTCTAAAGTATATTTATAATTACTTTGCCCTGTCGGTTATGTATTTTAAAACCTGTTTATTTTTCAATAATTATAAATTCACCAGAAGTTGCAAAGAAATGTACTGGGAGGGTCCATGTATTCACTATCCTACTTCCTTCAAAGTTGAAATCTTTTAACTGTAGTACAATAACAAAACCAGAGAATGGACATTGACACAGTCCAGAGTGTATTCAGGTTTCACTAGTCATACATGCACTCAGTGTGTGTGTGTGTGCGATTCTGTCACATGTGTAGATTCGTATAACTACCACCACAATGAACACACGGAGCTGTTTTATCACTACAAGGTTCCCTTGTGCTACCCCTTTATAGCCACGGCCACCTCCCTCCCAAACCCCTTACCCCTTACAGCCACTAATTCTTTCCCTGTCTCTGTAATTTTATTTCAAGGATGCTATATAAGTGGAGCCACATAGTATATAACCTGTTGGTTATGTATTTTAAATCTGCCTCTCAGACTGTATGAGACTGTCTTATTCTCAAAAGATATTTAAAGTGTGAATACTGTATAATACAGCTTCATTTTTCAGTTAAATGAAAGGTGGAAGAATTTAAAACGAATAAAACTTTGCAGCTCAGCTACTCCAAAACTACTGTATATATGTATCAGAATGCCTACCTATGTGTATATAGTAGGCCTACAGTTAGAGCTTTTCAATTAAATGCTCTTCTTGCCTCCTTTCCCATCTTAGGTTCATTATGATTTTGGGCTGAGAAACATCCTGTCTGTATTGAGGACACTTGGATCTCAGAAAAGAGCCAGGCCAGAAGACAGCGAATTAAGCATTGTCATGAGAGGACTAAGAGATATGAACCTTTCTAAACTGGTACCTCTCTTCTCCGAGTTTACTCCTCTTTTAAGAATTAGGCCTGGTTTCTTGCTACTGGGCTGGCCGGTGGGGGTGGCTCATGTTAGGCCGCGGGCATTAGTAATTGCAGCAACCGTGGGTATGTGACTCTACCACTGGGCTTCCGTGGCCTGTATGACCAGCGAAGGCTGGACAGGCATCTTCTTGTCAGGTGTGTGTGCCACAAAACAGGCTTCATCAGTGTGCTTCAGCCCCCAAATTTCAGTCCAACTCTGCACCATTATTCATAATGGAACATATTCTAAACATGAAAATCTGGATTCACAGGGAACCACGAGAACCTTTTGCTTTATCTGTATATGCTTGGTTTATCTCAGCTATGTCTCCCCCAAAACATCAACATTATTTCTGTTTTCCAAAAATGCATTGAAAGTTTGCTGTGGAGATTACAATAGTTATTGCACTCATTTCCTTCTTGTTACAGTAAGCAAGGTTGTTTTGAACTAGCTGATGTGGTATTTATTCAAGGGACTCTCTGTATTGTGTCCTTGTCCCGGGAGAACAAGATTGAGGAAGAAGTGGTTCCAAGGAAGCTCTCATTGTAGTTACCAAAAACAAACAACTAATACCTGCATAGTTCATTACTATTACAGGACCTTTTCAGGGATATTGTCTTGTTTGAGCGTCACAGCCACTCTGTGGGGTCTGAGTGGCTAGTGTGCTTATTGCCATTTTACTCATGAGGGACCCAAGGCGCAGAGTTCGGAGAGCCCATCCGCAGGTGCGGCCAGTTGAGAAACCGGAACAAAAATCCATGAGACTTTCTGATGCCAGATTCTCTGCTCCTTCCAGTACACCTCACTGCTTCCCTTAGATAGAGGTATTCTTGAAACTCTGAGGGGAGGCCCAGAAAGTAAGGTGAAATGAGAAGTGTTCAGCAGCTGTGAATGGGGTGATCTAGGCACGAAAGACGTAGCTAAGAAGGATGAGGGACAGTGTACTCAAACCTACTGCTGATAAGCAGTCAGAACTCTGCTCTGACAGTTTTCCAGCCGATGTGGGATGAGCCAGTCAGGCAGGGCCATGGACATTTTCCTTATTTAAAGAAATATCACCATTTTATTTTAATGGGGTTGGGACTATTACTTGCGTGCTTTTGAGGTTAATGCATCTAGCCGTCTGTGAGAAGCAGGGCATTCATATGGCAAAGTGATGAGGTCGAACCCCGGAGCAGTGGACTGTAGAAGACGTCGAATGCCACGGAACTGTGGGAGGGGTGCTATAGGTGATGTGGATTCAGTGGTGGTGTTCAGGTGAAAGTGTTAGAGGATACGAGTCTGATGAGGAGAGTAAGAAATTATTCTCTAGCCATGAAATGATGAGTACTATGTGCTTCCTAGTTGGTCCATAAACATTTGTTGACTGAATGAGTAAATTTATTCTGTGCCATCGTAGGTTGATGAAGATGAACCCCTGTTCCTCAGCTTAATCAATGACCTGTTTCCAGGATTACAACTGGATAGTAATACTTACGTGGAACTACAAGCTGCAGTAGCCAACCAGGTTCAATTAGAAGGTTTGATAAACCATCCACCCTGGAATCTCAAACTTGTGCAGGTGAAGAAACTTAAATCTGTTATCAGTATAAGGATAAGCATTTGTTGTCAAAGACCACCATCTTTAGAGAGGAACTCATGGTATTAGCCTTACTTGATATAAATGTTGAACCTAAATTAAAACATATCAATGCAAGAAGTGTTCTCAGGGAATTGTGTTGGTCCCAGTGGGTTGGTATGGATTTCCCCCGCCTCCAGTAAACAAGTAATAGTTTACTGAGGCACTTACGCCCAGTGAGAAGGTTGGGCAGTAACTAGAATCTCAAGGGGATATTAAGTTCTAAAAACCCAGGGAGAGAGAATGGTCCAGCTGGCTTCTTGCGCCAGGCTGGCAGCGTTGCCCACAGCTGGGTGCCTCCCTGGGGCATGGAGCCTACGGAATCAGGTAGTACTGCTTTGCTCCTACTTTGCATATGGACGTGTTCACACACCTGCCCTAAAACTTGAATCTTTGTCTGCATCTCTTCGTGTCTTTTTTTTTTCTTATCCTTACCTGAGGATATGCTTATTGATTTTAGAGAGAGGGGAAGGGAGCTAGAGAGACAGAGAACCATCAATGTGAGAGAGAAACATTGATCGGCTGCCTCTTGTACGCCTAACCTGGGACTGAGCCCATAACGTAGGCATGTGCCCTGACTGGGAATCAAACCCGTGACACTGCAGATTACAGGACGATGCTCCACCCAGTTGAGCCAACCCTGACCAGGGCTCTTGGTGTCTTTCTGTTCATCACATTTCACCTGCTGTGACAACCACTTCAGTGTATTGAGTACTAAAATCCTAGTCATCTGAGTGGGTGAGGAACTAGAATGTTGTGCTCTTTTTTGATGTCGATAGCATTACTTTTTAGTATTATGTTATGTCCAGTGCCTCTGTTGCTTTTAAACTATGGGTTAAGTAGTGATATGTATATTTCTATGTAACATGTTAAGAGAACTCAGATTCTGCCTCTGATCAGCTTTGAGACCTTTGACTTTTACTAACAAAACAATAGATAGGATGTTGTAACCGACACTGTCCATGTTCAGTATGTCTCCTCTGTCTCTTTTACCATTTCCATATGCTCTTCCTCAGTTTCTTTGTGATTCACCCACACTCACCCGCATTCACCACTCTCTCCTGGAGAACTGGAACCACTTTATTGGCAGGCACAAAGAACAGGCAGTGCCAGGGAGTTTATCACACCTTGCTTGGCTTCTCCCCATTCCTGTCCTGCTTCCCCCGCATCCTTCATGGTTTCCCCTCAGAGCACTCGCTGAGTAAGTGGCTTGCACAAGAATCTTCATCTCAAGCTATGCTTCTGGAGAACCAGAAGGCCATGTGTACTTGGATCTTCACCATGATGGTTTGTGTTGCTGCTTCCTGCCACTAGGGGGCGATGTGATCACATTGCATGCCGAGAAAATGGAAAAACTACATAAGTATCAGCGAAACGAAATCACAGGAATAAAATCACGAAACAAAATCACAGGGTTTGAGAAGCAAAAACTAGATCCTGAATTAATTATTTCCAAAATTTAATTCATGTTCCACATTGTCGTAACTTCGTCAGATTATAACTTGGTGCTAATTTGCTATCCACATCTAGTAAAACAAAAAACATTTCTTTTTCACATTTTTCTCATTTTTAAAATAGTCAACAAGTTACTTTAATGAAGCGATTACTAAAAGCTTTTTCATTTCAGCACACTTCTTCTATGAATGTTAGCAAGAGACTTATAAGCTATATTTTCCAATTGGTTGTTTCATTTCATTGCTTAGTTATATGAGACATCCCTGGTACGTCATGGCTTGATGACTCTTGGGCCCAGTGGTTCAGGGAAGACAACTGTTATAACCATCCTGATGAAGGCCTTAACAGAATGCGGCAGGCCTCACAGAGAAATGCGAATGAATCCAAAAGCTATTACTGCACCTCAGATGTTTGGCAGACTGGACACTGCTACCAATGATTGGACAGATGGGATTTTTTCTACTCTGTGGAGAAAAACATTAAAAGCTAAAAAAGGTACACATAAGCTCTCCTTTGTGATCAATTTTTTTCCTGCCAGTTTGTTATTAACAATTATTTGCTTAATTTTCTGTTTCAATTATTCACAGGTGAAAACATTTTCCTTATTTTAGATGGCCCTGTAGATGCCATTTGGATTGAGAACTTAAATTCTGTGTTGGACGACAATAAAACGCTCACGTTAGCTAACGGAGATCGCATCCCCATGTCCCCTAATTGCAAGCTTTTGTTCGAAGTACACAATATTGAGAATGCCTCTCCAGCCACGGTTTCTAGAATGGGCATGGTCTACATCAGCAGCTCCGCCCTCAGCTGGAGGCCGATACTAGAGGTGGGGATGAGAGACTTGCAGAAGGCTGCTCAGTATCTTTCCATATTTCACTTTCTTAATAAACAGAAACTCTGTTTCTTTGCTGCAGGCGTGGTTGAAGAAGCGCACTGCGCAGGAAGCTTCTGTATTCCAAACTCTGTATAATAAAATATTTGAAGATGCATACACATTTATGAAACTAAACCTCAATCCAAAAATGCAACTCTTAGAGTGCAACTATATTGTGCAAGTAAGATTTTTTTTGTATATTCACTACTTAGATTTGAGATTATTTTTCTACTCAGTTGCAGTTTAGAGGCATCTGAAATAGAACATTTGTGCAGTCCATAGAAATCTTTTTATCATTTGGCTGTGAAGGCTCTGAGAAGTTGGATTCCTGTTAAAGAGCTCATTAGTGCTCTTACTGCCATCTGTCTGTCTGTTTCACTTCCTTGGGGGTTGTTGTCAGGGGAAGAGAGTGAACTATCTTTCCCATTGTCCAGCTTAGTACCTTCCCAGAAAGTGTGTCCAATAAAGAGAGTAGACAAAATAAACAAATGAGCTTGTAGTTCTACAGAAAAATACAAAAAGGAGCTGATGGCAATCAGGAAAACTTAACAATGTTGCCTGTGCAAGTTCAGCATATAGTAGATAGGGAAACTTTCAAGCAATTCTTCAAGTAGTTTATAGTATCTTTTTTCCCCATACTCTGTTTCCCTTATTAATCTTTGGGAAAAAACAACAGAACTAAGTACAGATTTTTAAGAGCTCTGCTGATTCTAGTCCATAGGTGATCTCTCACCCATTCTAGTGCTGTGGTTCTTAGTCAGTGAGGGTGGGAAAGCTAGAAATAATGCATAAGGCTGAAGTAAATGTTTAGTAATTATTTTAAAATGCACAATGTAAGTGGAAATCTTATTTTGAAAGAATTTTGTTTTGAAAGACTGACAATGTCTTACAGTATATATATTTCATTCTGATGTCAAATGCGCGTTGGTGCACTTTCTTAAAGGGGCAACTAGAAAATATTTTAGGCTTTGCACAACTCTGTGTCTCAGCCACCTGACCCTGCCGCTATATTATAAAAGCAGCTGACACAATACGCACATGAATGTGACTGTGTTTTAGTAAAACTGTATTTGTCCATCAGGTGGCTAGCCCCGGGGGTCACAATTTGCTAAGCCCTGCAAAATGTTAAAAAGAAAAGAAATAAAATATTTGATCTAGACAATTTGGAGTAACCAAATTTTAGAATCAGAAACTACCTTAGAAAACATCTAATCTAGGCTTTTCACTTTTCATATCAGGAAACAGAAACTCAGGTTAGTGCCGTTAGCATGGAGTAGAAACCACCCCTCCAGACCCCCAGGTCAGCGTCCTTTCTGCCAGGCCCTGCAGCCTGTCTAAAGCAGGATGACTTTTCTTCTAAATGGTGATGCCGTTGGACAGTGACTAAGCAATATCTGGAGATATATTTGTTTTCTCTTTCCTTCCTTCTAAATTTACTATGTAAATTTACTATGTAAAACATTTAAATATTAAAAATTTATTTAATTGTATTTTAAATATTTTCAGTCTCTCACTCTTCTGGAAGGTTTAATTCCCTCCAAAGAAGAAGGTGGTGTTTCCTGTGTTGAACATCTTCATAAATTATTTGTGTTTGGCCTAATGTGGAGTTTAGGAGCCCTTCTGGAACTGGAAAGCAGAGAGAAGCTTGAAGCCTTTTTACGAAATCACGGAAGCAAGTTAGACTTACCAGAAATACTTGAAGGCACAAATCAAACCATGTATGAGTTTTATGTTACTGATTACGGTAAGCATAATGACTTATACCTGAAATGAAATGACATTTTTTAAATGGGGAAAATTTAAATTTCCATTGACTCTTCTATGGGGAAGTATTAAACCAGTTACGAATAACAATTTCTCATACATTTTTGAAGGGCATATACGCAGAGTAGTACAATTTTGCATATTGGCTGCGGTGGGAACTGGTATAGAGACTCTTGACTTCTCTTCCTTTTGGCATAAATAAGTTAGCAATACTCTTACACTACCTGCTTTCTAATGCTTGACAAGGAAAGGTAACAGTGTGGAGAATACAGATTCTTCATGATGCAGGAATGTATCAATCCCACAACTTCCCTATTGGAAATGTCAGGATAAATAGAGAGTGAGCCAAACAGATGAGCCGTCCTTACATGTAGCAGACGTGGCCTCCCCATGTGGCAGACTGTGGCAGGGCCCAGCTCACCTCCCTCTAAAACAAATGCCCTTGAGCTTGGTGCCTTTATCCAGAACCTCGCTTTCAGTTCTTCTAAGTCCCAGAGAAGAAAACTCATGCTTCTTAAAAACTGTATTTACCTCTGATTCTTTCTAAAACCCCCATACAGCAAAAGTATTTTCTTAATGCACAAGCTTGAAAGAACAGGAGAGTAGATAGTCGTAACTACATTTGGAAACCAAGAAAGCAGGAAGGTAAGTGGCAGTGGATTTAGCACACTGGGCAAAGGTAAGCCCTAAATCAGCAGAGGGAAGAACTGAGAGGCGATGGTACACATCACAGGACCTTCCGAGGGCTCAGGCATTGGAAACTGGGGCAAAGGTGGAGGTAAAAACAAGAAGGCTGCTAGTAAGTCTGTTTCAGAAACACCTGTAGGTCCTCTTTACAAAGCCACGCTGCTACATAACTGTACCTACCCCACACCGACCAAGGACTGAAGGATCACATATTGTTTGGAAAGTGTAAAACACCCCAAGTTGCCTGGATCTAGGGGACACTAGACACATTTGAGGGTAGGGAAATCATTTGAAAATGAGGATTAAGTGAGTCTGTATTTTAAAGGGCCTTTATAAAGAGACTGAAGTAAATGAACTTTTTCAGCTGGCCATCTTTAATCAGAATGACCAATAATTTTACAGCATGTGATTAGTTGCTGTTAAAGATTTGGGATGATAGAAAAGGAGGCCTAACTCAAAACGCAAACTAAAATTAAATGCACCTTTAGATCTCGATATGAATTCTCTTAGAATCCAGAGCCAATCCACAGATGGTTCTTTGAAAAGATCAATAAAATTGATAAATCTCTTACTGGAGATATCAGGGGAAAAAAGAGAAGATGTAAATCACCATTGTCCAGAGTGAAAGAGGGACCATTGCTACAGATCCTGCAGACATTTATAAAAGAGAAATGAATATTAGTAACAACATTATTAAAAATACATTTGACAATGTAGGTGAAATGGGCAAATTCTTTGAAAGATATAAACTACCAAACTTCAAGAAGAAATACTCTAAATATCCCTTGAATTTACCTAAAATTGAATTTTTAGGTAAAAAAACATTTTTGCAAGAAAACACTAGGCTCAGATGACTTCATTGGCAAATTCAATCAAATAGGTAAGGCAGAAATAATATCAGTTCTGCATAAACTCTTCCAAAATATATAAGGAGGAAAGGCTTGCCAGCCCATTTTATAAAGACAGTGTTATCCTGCTACCAAAACTAGAAAAAGACATTACGAAGAACATTGACACAAATTTCTTAACAAAATTTTAGCAAACTAAAACCAATAGTATATAAAAAATGGATAATACGGGGTCTGGCAGAAGTAACGCCTGCTTAAGTGTGGTTGGCAGGGTAATAATATGGGTGTAATAATCTATAGTTTTAATTTGAACATTTCACCTAAAATGTCACATGGTATGCTTGAGTGGGATATTGTTATGTTACAGAATGACATGCTTATGATTTTGTAATAAAAAGGGGGCATTACTTATGCCAGACCCTGTACATTAAATCCAAGTGGGCATTTATTCTAGGAATGGGTGGTTGAATTAACATTATAAAACCAATAAATATAATCTACCATTTTAACAAACAAACAAACAAACCACACAGTCATCTAAATAGATGCAGAAAAAAATGTGGTAAACTTTAACACCTGTCATGACAACACTCTCAGTAAACTAGGAATAGGAAGTTTATCATTCTGTTAAAGGACATCTACAAAAAAGCTAACATTATGTACTCAATGGTGAGAGACTGAATATTTCCTTACTGAGATCAGGAACAAGACAAGAATTTTCTTTCTCATCGCTTATACTCAATATTGAGTTATGCAGCAAAAGTATTTTTTTAATGCACAAGAAGTTCTAGTCAGTGTAGTAAGACAGTAAACAAACAGACAAATAAATACCTACAGATTAAAAAAGAATATGTAAAGCTCTCTCTATTTGCAGGTGGTATGATGATTCACAGAATCCTCAAAAAAGTTATTAGAACTAGTAAATGAGTTTAGCAAGGTCACAGGATGAAAGGATAATACACAATAATAAATTGTATTTCAGCGAGCTCACAAGAAACAATTAGAAGTTGAAATTTTAACATACCATTTAAAATAGCACCCCCAAAATGAAACACTTAGGGATAAAATAACAAAATGATATGTATGATCTTTATACTGAAAACTACAAAACTGTACTAAGAGAAATTTAAGAAACTCTAAATAAATGGAGAGAGAAATAATATTTATTGGTGAGAAGATGCAAGATTGTTAAGATGTTATTTCATTCCAAATTGATCTACAGATTCAGTGTAATCACAGTGAAAATCCCAGTAGGCTTTTTGGTTCAAATTTAGAAATGAATTCTAAAATTATATGGAAATGCAAAGGACCTAGAATAACCAAATTAGGTTTTTAAAAACCCACATGACTTAATATTAAGGCTTACAATAAAGCTATAACAACACAATGTGGTATTGGCATAAGGATACATATATAGATCAATAGAGTAGCTAAAAGTTCAGAAACAGACCCACACATACATGGTCAGATGATTTCAAAAGAGGTGTCAAGGTAGTTCAGTAGAAGAAAGGATTGCGTTTTCAGTCAGTGGTGCCAGAACAATAGATTAACCTATTGTTAAAACAAACAAACAAACAAAACCAAGAACTTTGGCCCTTACATTATCCACAAAAATTTGTCTTAATAATGAACTTAAAACAGATAATAAACCTAAACACAAGAGGTAAAACTATAAAACTTCTAGAAGAAAACAGTGTGTTTATGTCACGAGGTTAAGCAAAGACTTCTTAGGATCAAAGCTCAAATGTTAAAAGAAAAAATTGATAAGTTAGACCTCATCAAAATTAAAATCTTTTGTTATTTAAAAGTGACTGTTAAGGAAATAAAATATCGAACCACAGAAGGAGAAGAAATACTTGAATTTTATCCAGTATACTTAAAGAAATTTTTCAATTCCATAATAAGTAGGCAACCAATCCATATTTTTTTAAATGGGCAATAAATTTATATAGAAGCTTAACTGAACAAGCGCATGGAAAAATACACAATTTCATTGACCTTCAGGGAAATGCAAATTAAAACCACAATGGGATATTTCACCACTACAATGGCTAAAATTAGAAATAATACCAACTATTGGCAAGGATGTGTAGATGGAACTCTTGTATACCACATAATGGTACAGCCACTTTGGAAAACAGTTTGGCAGTTTCTTAAAAGTTAAACATACACTTATCATATGACTTGATTATTTTGCAAGGAAACTTGAAATCGAGGTTATTGTTCCAGTGATGAATGTTTACTTTGCTACCATCAAGAGTTATCCTCTCTTCTCTTTCCATGCAGTCTGTGGACCCAGAAACTTTTCTGGTGCAATTCCAAATCATAGCAAAACCCTTTTGAAGACATTTAGCATAGCAGTTAACCTCAACAGTGCAACAGCAACAATGCAGGCAATTCAATTTAAGTGGCAACAATATGAATGGCTCTGACCGAGTTAGTCTAACCAACAGTAATTGTAAGGCATCATTCCAGATGCTAAGATGTAAATAAAACTTTTTCTTAGAATTGATGAAATGTGTTAACAATAATTATTATCATAACAATACTGATCAGTAAACTAGTAGTTACTATAAGTCAGAGTGTGAAGCCTCTGCGATACTAGTTTCAGGGCCAGATTTGTTTTTCCCATTTTTTTCATGGCAAACATCCTTGGTGCAGCTACCAGTTATCCCTTTTTTGGTTTTCCCATCCTTTCAGTTGATGTGGCTTTTCTACTAGATACTAAACACGTCATTGGTTTCACCTCTAGCTGATTTGGATTGCATGTCAGGCCAGATCTCTCTGGATGAATTATTTAGCAATTGAAAGCTTTGTAAGAAACCAAAACAAATTTAATTATCAAATGCCACATAAATTAGATAAGCAGATATTAGATTAGATATTATAGAAGATGGTAGCCTAAACAGATAAGTTAACATGTTTTATGAAAATGTTTTAAGTGTTTTTATGATTCTGTTGATTGTTTATAGCACTTGCATTTTTTATCCTGATTACTTTCAAAGAATGTAATTTTATTAAGATGATTTTTACTTATTGTACAGGTGATTGGGAGCACTGGAATAAGAAACTTCAGCCATATTTCTATCCAACTGACAGTATTCCAGAGTATTCATCAATTTTGGTTCCAAATGTTGACAATATTAGAACAAATTTTTTGATAGACACCATTGCAAAACAAAATAAAGTAAGTCTGATAGTTTCTTAGATGACTGCAAACCATGTAAGAACCACATTCCTTTTCATACCCTACAGATAGAAGAATTAAATTCCAGCACAATGGGCCGGAAGCAGTGAGAGAAACATGTTTGGGAAATAAACCCCAGGTCCCAGGATACACTTCCGCTCAGTATCCTCCAGACTGCTAACTCCCAGCTGGCTGAGGAGAGTGGTCATCTGCTTACAGATCCTCCCATACTCCTGTGGTCATGTGAATGTTCACCCATATTTCCTTCCGGCACTTTTACAGTATACATTTTACTTCTAAATCTTTAATTCGACTACAATATATTTTTGTGTAGGTATAATTCTAAAAAATAAGTTGCATTTTATAAAATGAAAGAATGGTCACTAGAACCATAAGATATTTAAAACTAAATATGTTATAACACCTTTCAACATGCTTATCCTGGGATTGCAGGCTGTTTTGCTCACAGGAGAGCAGGGAACTGCAAAAACTGTTATGATTAAGGCCTATTTGAAAAAATATGATCCTGAAGTACAGTTATCTAAAAGTCTAAACTTTTCATCTGCCACGGAGCCAATGATGTTTCAGGTAACACCCATCATTTCCTGTAGTAATCAACATATTAAGTACATATTTTAAGTGGTCACTATGATAAAATGTGTATGCATATAAAACACTGATATATATCAAAAGAAATGGTGTGGCACTTGGCATTCAGCTATTTAACCTCCCTAAGGCTGAGAATAAAGCCAAATCCAAATAGCATATTTGGATTAATAGCGTATATTTATTAATAACCTAAAGTTTGGAGTAATAGCCTAATATTGAGGGGGAAGCTGAACTTTTGAGTGTACCTTTTTAAACATAAGTTAATGATTAACATTATAATAACTTATTTTTAATTCACAATATGTATTTTAATGATATTTATACATATTAAATAAATAAATTATACTCTACTTTCAAAAATATGCTCATCATTTTTAGAAATGTGGCTTGAGATCTAATGCATAAGACAAACCATTTACTTTTCTCTAGAGAACCATTGAAAGCTATGTGGATAAGCGGATGGGAAGCACATATGGGCCACCAGGAGGCAGGAAAATGACTGTATTTATTGATGATATTAATATGCCCATCATTAATGAATGGGGAGATCAGGTATGACTAAAATAGCTCCTAGAGGTGATATTTAATCGGTATATTTAGTCATATGTAAAAATGTCAAATCAGCTTCATCTTACTAAACCTAGTAACAATTGTCAGACTTTTTTGAGCTCTCAGTTATAGTTGACATTCTCCCTTCTTGAAATCCCCCTGCAGTTTTCAGCAACATGCCTTCTTGTCTCTCTGGCTACTTGATTTCAGTGTCCTTTCTGGCTCCTTTCTTCCCCTCCCCAAGGTTTTAGCTTTGGTCGCTTACCTCTTACTTTACATTCCGTCCAAGGAGTACTTGATTTAGAAAACACTCGTTTTTTATAAGTCTGCCACATACCACTGTCCTAGTCACAGTCATCGTCAGTCCCACAGCCATTCCCTATTAGACAACCTCAGTCATGCTGCTAGAATCCTGCATGTTCTCGTGGGATCCTTGGCACCTCTCTCCTTCCTCCATGCACTGCCTCATCAGCACCCTCTACCTGGAGCTGCCAGAACCCGTCCCATCCCGCCATTTATCCCAGTTCACCTCAGACACCGTTTTGTGGTCAGGACCCCAGGTCTGTGCTCACCCTGAGAATAACCCCCAGACAGCTCTGCATCGCCCTTCTCTGATCTCCCCTCTTACTTCCCCACTCCTTTCCGTGCACCCCTGGAAGCCACAGTTAATCCACAAAATCTGTAAATATGACTTCTCTGTCCAGCTCTCCCAACACCATTTGTTGAAGAGGCTATTTTTACTCCGTTTTATACCTCTGCCCCCTTTGTTGAATATTAATTGACCATAGAGACATGGGTTTATTATTGGGCTGTCTGTTCTGTTTTTTTGATCTATGTGTCTGTTCTTATGCCACTACCAGACTGTTCTGATTACAGTGGCCTTGTAACATAGTTTGATGTCAGGTATTGTGATCCCTCCTACTTTGTTCTTTCTCAAAATTGCTGTGGCTATTTGGGTCATTTATGGTTCCATATAAATTTTTGAATTGTTTGTTCTATATCTGTGAAATATGTCATATGTATTTTAATAGGGATTGTGTTGATCCTATAAATTGCTTTGGGTGGTATGGATATTTTGCTGATGTTAATTCTTCCAATCCATGAACATGGTATATGCTTCCATTTATTTGTGTCTTCCTTAATTTCTTTCTTCAGTGTTGTGTAGTTTTCTGAGTATAGGTCTTTTACCTCCTTGGTTAAGTTTATTGCTAGGTACTTTATTTTTCTCGTTGCTACAGTAAATGGGACTTTCCCCCTTGATTTCTGTTTTATACAAAAATGCCTTCCATTTCTGAATATTGACTTTGTATCTTGATGTTTTGCCAAGTTCATTTATTAGGTTGAATGGCTTATTGGTGGAGTCTATAGGGTTTTATATGTGCACTATCATGTCATCTGCAAACAGTGACAGTTTTACTTCCTCCTTTTCAATTTGGATGCCATTTATTTCTTTTTCTTATCTGATGGCTGTGGCTAGGACTTCCAATACTATGCTGAATTGAAGAGATGAAAGCGGACATCCTTGTCCTGTTCCTGATCTTAGTGGGAAAGGTTTTAGTTTTTTCCTGTTCAGTATAATGTTGGATGTAGGTTTCTCATATATAGCTTTTATTATGTTGAGGTATGCCCCTTTCATTCCCACTTTGCTGAGTGATTTTATCATAAATGGGTGCTGTACCTTATCAAGTACTTTTTCTGCATCTATTGATACGATCATGTGATTTTTGTCTTTCCTTTTGTTTATGTGATGTATTACATTTACTGATTTGCAAATATTGTACCATCCTTGCATCCCTGGGATGAATCCCACTTGATCATGGTGGGTGATCTTTTTAATGTATCGCTGGATGCAGTTTGCCAACATTTTGTTGAGGATTTTAGCATCTATGTTTATTAGCCTATAGCTTTCTTTCTTTGTTGTGTCTTTATCTGGTTTGGGGATTAGAATGATGCCGGGCTCATAAAAAGAGTTTGAGAGTGTTCCCTCTTCTTGGATTTTTTGGAATAGTCTGAGAAGGACAGGGAGTAGCTCTTCCTTAAATGTTTTATAAGATTTTCCTGTGAAACCATCGGGTTTAGGGCTCTTGTGTGCTAGGAGTTTTTTGATTACTGCTTCGGTTTGACCAGCTGTTATCGGTTTGTTCAGGCTTTCTGCTTCTTCTCATTCAGTTATGGAAGATTATATTTTTATGGAAATCTGTCCATTTCACCCAGGTTTTCAAATTTCTTGGCATATATTTGTTCATAGTAATTTCTTACAATCCTTTGTATTTCTGTTGTATCAGTTGTAATTTATCCTCTTTCATTTCTGATTTTCTTTGCTTGGGTCCTCTCCCTTTTTTTCTTCATGAGTTTGCTTAAAGGCTTGTCAGTTTTGTTTATCTTTTCAAGTTCCAACTCCTATATTTATTGATCCTTTGAATTGTTCTTTTATTGGCTAGATCATTCAGTTCTGCTCTGATCTTGATTATTTCCTTCCTTCTACCTTCTCTGGGCTTTCTTTGTTGTTTCTCCAGTTCTTGTAGATGTAGGGTTAGGTTGTTTATTTGAAATGTTTCTATCTTTTTTAGGTAGGCCTCTATTGCTATGAACTTTCCTCTCAGGACTGCCTTGCTCTGTCCCGTAGGTTTTGGACTGTTGCATGTTTATTTTCATTTGCTTCCAGAAACTTGTTGATTTCTTCTTTGATATCATTATTGATCCATTCATTGTTTAATAGCATGCTATTCAGTCTCCATGAGTTTGAATGTTTTTGAGTTTTTTCCCTTGAGGTTGGTTTCTAGTTTTAAGCCCTTGTGTTCTGAGAAAATGCTTGATATGATTTCAATTTTTTAAAACTTGTTGAGGTTTTTTTGGTGTCCTATCATGTGGTCTATCTTTGAAAATATTCCATGTGCATTTGAAAAGAATGTGTAGTTGCTTCTTTAGGTTGTAAGGCTCTATATATATCAGTTAGGTCCATTTGATCTAATGTGTCGTTCAGTTCCATAATATGATATTTTGTTTGGATGATCTATCCATTGTTGACAGTGGGGTATTAAAATCCCCTACTATAAGTGTGTTGATGTTTATATCTTTGTTGAAATCTCCCAGGATTTTCGTTATCTATTTGGGTGCTCCTATGTTGGGTGCATATAAGTTTGTAATATTTATATCTTCATGAATTCTTCCTTTGAGTATTATGAAGTGTCTTTCTGTGCCTCTTTTTATAGTCTTTGTTTGAAGTCTACTTTGTCTGATATAAGTATTGCTACCCCGGCTTTTTTTCCCCCTCCATTTGCTTGGAATATTTTTTTCCGCCCCTTTACCTTCAATCTCTGTACGTCTTTTTTACTGAGGTATGTCTCTTTGGGCAGTATGTGTGTGGGTCCTGTTTTCTTATCCATTCAGCTACTCTATGTCTTTTAATTGGAGCATTTAATCAATTTACATTTAAAGTTATTATCGATAGGTACTTATTCATTGTTTTCCCTTTGTATTTGTGTTCCTCTCTCTCTCACTCTTTTTCTTCATCTTCTTAAAGCAGTCCCTTTAGCATATCTTGCCATGGTGGTTTGTAGAGTTATACTCTTTTAGCCTTCTTTTGTCTGGGAAACTCCTTATTTCACCTTCCATTTTAATTGAGAACTTTGCTGGGTATAGTAGTGTTGGTTGCAGGCCTTTGCTTTTCATTACTCAGAATATTTCTTGCCATTCCCTTCTGGTTTGTAGTGTTTCTGTGGAGAAATCAGCTGCTAGCCTTATTAGAGCTCACTTGTATGTTACTTCCTATTTCTCCCTTGCTGCCTTTAAGATTCTTTCATTGTCTTTGATATCTGCCATTTTAATTATGATGTGTCTTGGAGTGGGTCTGTTTGGGTTCCTCCTGATTGGGACCCTCTGTGCTTCCTGGACTTGTGTGACTTTTTCTCTCCTCAAATTAGGGAAGTTTTCCATCATTACTTTTTCAAAAAGGTTTTCTATCCCTTGCTCCTCTTCTTATCCTTCTGGTATTATTACAGATATTATTACATTTCATGTTGTCCTGCATTTCCCTTAATACCTTTTAAGTTCTTTTTGAGCCTTTTTTTTTTCTTGCTCTTTCTGAGAGTTTTTTCCTACCATGTCCTCCAGCTCACTGATTCAGTTCTCTGCTTCATCTAGCCTGCCTTTGATTCCTTCTACTGTGTTCTTTGATTCAGAAATTGTATTCTTCATTTCCTCTTGGTTCCTGTTGATAGTTTCTATGTCCTTTTTCATGCTGATATAGTCTGAAGTAAGTTCCTCATAGTTTCCTGTAGTTTTTTTGTAATTCTCACTGAGTTCATTGAGTTCATTGACTTTCCTTATAACCATTGTTTTGAACTCAATATCTGATAGTTTACTTGCCTCTATTTCATTTAGTAGTCTTTCTGGAGATTCCTCCTTTCCTTTTGATTGAGGGTTGTTTCCTTGTCTTCCCATTATTTGGCTGCCAGAACAAAACCACAAAACCCAGGAAACAAACCCGGGACCGCAGAAATAACTACCCCCTGCAATCCCACTATCAACAGCAAATGAATCAGTATTAATAAGGCTATAAAGAGATTTTAAGATTATTATATAAAGGAGAGAAATAAACTATAGTGTAAAATCTAATGACTTTATATGCAACAACTTGATGGACAAGAAATTAACGTTAAAAAGCTATGTAGTAAAGAAAATATCACAAATCATGGAGAAGACCACAGTGGATTTCATCTCAGTAGCCTTTAGTATTTACTGCTGTTTTTTCTTTCTGAATTCACCCCTGCTGATGTCAGATGTTGATCCCATCTGACCTTAGACAGCCTGTTCAAGACTTCCCAGGGATCTACTGTCTGTGGCTGTCTCCTTCAGTTGTTAATCTAGTCACTCCGCACTCAGCAGTCAGGCTTAAGCACCATAGGGCAGGGCAGAGTCCCTCCTGGGGCTGGGCTAATGTTTCCCCTCAGGCTGCTGCTGCTCAGCGGAGAGTGGTCTGTGTGAGCTTGATGGCTGCTGCCTTATTGGGGATGATGCAGCACCGGGATCCCGGAGGTTGCTCTCTCAGCTCTCCCTGCCAAGTCTCTAGCCCCAGTCTCTCTTCAAGTGTCTCTAGTCCACTCTACCCCACACCACGTTTGCAGGGATCTACTGTCTGTGGCTGCCACTCTGCACTCAGCAGTGAGGCATAAGCACCACAGAACCAGGACAGAGTCCCGCCTGGGGATGGGCCTATTCTTTCCTCTGAGGCTGCTGCCACATTGGGGATGACTCAGCACTGGGGCCCTGGTGGCTACTTTCTCAGTTCTCTCCCCGAAGCCTCCATCCCCAGTCCCTCCTCAGGTGTCTCTGGCTTCCTCTGCCTCCACCTTTGCCAGAGCCCAGAGTAAGTGGCTGCAAATGAAATTTTATGTGTTGGTTCTTTAAATGGCTCTTTCAGCCTCCAGCCACTTGTCTCTGGCAGAGAGCAGCCCTGTTACTTTTTGCAGCTGGCTGTTACCTGTGTACTATTTGGGTTCTGGTTCTGTAGGCTGGGGATCCCTGCTCTTGGTTTAGACCTCGTTCTTCTCAGGGGGATCCAACTGGTCACTTAAATATTCCTCTGGTGCTACCGCCTGAGGGTGCACAGCAGCCTTCTCATGTCTCCGCCGCACTCCTTACCAGTCAGTTTGTGCCGAACTGACTCTCCTGTCTGTCTGAGGTCATAAGGCTTCTCTCTCACCATTGTTCAGTTGTTTGTTCTGGGTGATTTCTCCACCATTTAGTTGTAATTCCAGATTAGTTCTGGGAGGAGGTCAGTGTGATTTCCATTCACTCCTCCACCATCTTGATCCTCCTCTTCTGACTGATTTTATTGTTGACATATATTCTAAGTCTATAACTCTCTTTTAAAATAAAATTTCTATGAGACATTATTTTTACTGTTTTATATATTCACTCTTCATTTGCATTACCCACAGTTTAACACTTTCTTTGCTCTTATTTATTCTTGCACCTTGAGCCTTTCTTCTGGTATTATGTTCCTTGTGCTTTTAGAACTTTCTTCAGAGAAGGTCTTTGAATGACTAATTCTTAGTTTTTGTTTTTTGCAAATGTCTTTATTTCATCTTCTTTATTTGAAAAACCTTGCTACTGGATGTAAATATCTAAGTGGGGAGTTATCTTTTTTCCATCTTTTTGAATATATATTCCTGTCTTCTGTTTTCTTTGCTGCTGTTGAGAAGCCAACTATCACTTAAGCATTGTACCTCTGTAGTTAACCTGCCTTTTTTCACTTTCTGCTTTTAGGACTTTCTCTTTACCTTACTTTACTATATTTTTTCTTTTAAAATGATACTTCTTTGTTTAGATTTACTTGTATTTATTTGCTTAGGATCCACTGGGACTCGTGAATCTGTGGTTTGGTGTCTTTCGTCAGTTCTAGAAAATTTATAGCCCTTATCTCTTCAAATATTGCTTCCACCTCACCTTCTTTCCTCTTTTCTCAGATCCCAGGTATACCTATATTAGACTTTCTTTTATCCAGGGTGTCCATCCCGCAGCCCACAGGCCTCATGAGGTCCAGGATGGCTATGGATGTGGCCCAACACAAAACATAAATTTCCTTAAAACATTATGAGATTTTTTTGTGATTATATGTCACTATATATTTAATGCGTGGCCCAAGACAGCTCTTCTTCTGCTAGTGTGTCCCAGAGATGCCAAAAGATTGGACACCTCTGCTGCCCTCTGTGTTTCTGTAATACCCTTCTGTTCCTCCCAACATTTTTTCTCTCTAATGCTTATGTTTCAGATAAATCCCTCTCTCTTCTGCTTCACTAGTTTTCTTCTCGGCTTTGTCCAATCTGTTGTCAAATTATTTATTGAGTTTTGATTGTAGTTACTAGTTATTTGATTCTCTTTTCTTTCAAAGATTTTGTCATTTTAAATAATCTCCTATTCCTTCCATATATTTTGAGATTTGTTGTCTGTTCTTTAAACATATTCACACAGTTGTTTTAATTTCTGTGTCTGTTAATTCCAGCATGTGAAGTCCATGCGGGTCTGTTTCTCTTCTCTATGGTTTGAATAGTTTTTGTTTAGGTTCAAACTGCCTTGTTTTCTGTATGTATCATTGCCTGCTTGCTAGGTTATTGCCCTTGAAAACTTATCTGTGGCTGTTTCTTGAAGCCTAGGATGAATATGCCCTCAACGAGACAGGTTTTGAGTTTTCTTCTGCCAAACCCTTAAGAGCTCATCCAAGGATCGAAGCAGGTTAAGCTTTGAAAGTCTCTGGCCCGCTTAGGCTGTGTATGCTCAAGGCACGGGTCTGCGCAGCCATTCTGAGGCCACGACCTCCCAGGGAAAGTTTTTTTTCCTTTTTATTCCCCTTTTCTCTCCCATTCAGCAGGGTTTCAAGGCACACAGACCTCTCAGCAGTTTCTATAAGGTCAGGAAGCATATTTAGATACCATCTATAAACTGAAGAGCTCCTGAATTTCAGGCTCATTTATCCAATGGGGAATGTCTAGTTGGAGCTCAAACTTAACATGTGCAAAGCCAAATTCCTGTTACTCCTTTAACCTGTTCCTCTAACAGTGTTCTCCATCTCAAAATATAGCAACATCACATTCAATTTCTTAGGAAATCAGGTTGGTGCTATCTTCAAACTATATCTAATATTTGACCGCGTATCAACTCCATTGCTAATACCTGTGCAACCCACTGTTGCTCTTCTTGACCATTAAAACTGACTCGTAATTACTTTCCTGTTTTCCTTGTCTCTTTCACTCTACTCTCAAACCAACAATTAAAACATGTCACAGCATGACACACTCCTCTGCTCAAAATCCTCCCACAAGACTTATAGAATATAAATGCCAAAATTCTTACTATGGCCCAAAGACCCTACCCTGTTTGTCTTTATCACCTCATGACTCTACTCCAACTACATTTACTGAGCCTCGTTACACACTGGATATGATGTTCACCCAGCACCTCTGCATTTACTGTTTATTCTGCCTGGGATGCTCTTCTCCTAGTATTTAACTGGGTTCCTTTCTCACATTCTTCAAGCCTTTGCTTCTGTGTCATGTGAGGAGAAGCCACCCGTGCTCCCCATATTCAGTTGTATCCCTGAGCAATGCCTATTTCCTTTCTGTGCTCTGTTTTTTCCCCAAAAGACTTATTCTCTCCCACCACTAGAATGTATGCTCCATGAAGACAGGGACTTTTGTCTAGCTCAACAGTGTCAGACACATTGTAGTTATTCATTAAATGTTTGTTTAATGAATGGCTGCTATATTTGAGGTGCTTGTGTGTCATCACTTTGAGATGCCCAGTAGGAATTTAGATATACAGGTGCAATGCTTAGAAAGGAATCTGAAGCTAGTGTTCCCGAGCTGAGATTCTTTGGGGTATGGAGTTGCAACAGCATCCCCTGAAATAGTAGGAAGAGCAAAGGAGGGATGGAACCCTGTACAACAGTTGTCTGTGAGGGATGGGTGGACAAAGAGTACTTGGGAGAGTCATGAGATGAACCTGAAAGAACTGAGCCTCTGAAACCAAGAGAGAAAAATTTTTCAGTAAGGAAGGAGTATTAGCAATGTTAGAGGCTGCAGAAAAGATAAGGACACAAAACCTAAAACCAAACATTCAATAATACAATATTGAAAAGTCAGGAGTAAACTATCTCACATTCTGACTTAAGTATTTTGAAGTGTTGAATTTTGAGTGTGAAAGATAACTATAATAAAACTTGAAACTCTGGGTACCATTGTAATTGTACCGAATATTCCATAAATCGCCTGTCTAAATTTATTTGGAAATTAGTTTTATCAGTGTGATGAAGGGCACATTGGACTTACACCATACATGTTTAACTTATGGTTTAGAGTTCATGGGTGATTGTTTAAGTCAAATAACCTTGAAGGCAATCATCAACATTTACAAACACTTCACTAATAAAAGTTGAATATTTTCTCTTGATCTCATCTGTACCGTATAGGAGATATGGGAAAATATGATAATGATATGTCACATGTCTCTAAAATATTACTGTGTAACATTTCAGATAACTAATGAGATCGTGAGACAAATGATGGAAATGGAAGGAATGTACAGCTTGGATAAACCTGGAGACTTCACTACTATTGTTGATGTACAGCTCATAGCAGCAATGATCCACCCTGGAGGGGGTCGAAATGACATTCCACAGCGTTTAAAGAGACAGTTCACTGTGTTTAATTGCACGTTGCCTTCAAATGCTTCAATAGACAAAATTTTTGGTATGACTATTCTTGGTGTTTAATTTTTAAATTGCAGTACATATAGACATAAACCATGCAAAACCTTATTTAATAGATAAAAAGCTTCTGTTTGAAGTGGGGATTGAGTATCTGTAATAGAGAGCTAAATACCAGAAAAGAGGAAGTAAATACTAAGAAGAATGTTTGTAGCCCATTTTAAGACTCAGAAATATTTAGAAATAGCCTTGTTACTCAGAGGTAAGCAAACGTTTGTGTTTTGGTTCACTAGGCATGACTAATAAGATAAATTTGGGCTGAGTGACTGCATGTTGATCATAGGTTAACAGTATAATATACCAAGTCAGATGTATCACTTTGAAGTGTTAATAAAAATGAAATTTTTAATGTGACATTTAGGCTCACATAAACTGTACCATCAAAAATTATGTTCATGAAGACCTACAAGAGAAACTGACTCACACATATGTGGACGTTAACTATTTGACACAGCAAGTGCTGTAATCAGAAGGGATAGGGCAGACTTTCAGTAGGTGAAACTAGAATATTTAGCAATTTTTATGGGAAAATCATTTAAATTGGACCCCTACCTCACACCAAACATAAAATCAATACAGATGGATTAAAGATTCACTATGGAAATTTAAGCTCATAAAACATTTGGAAGAAAATATAGGAAAATATCTGAACGACCTCTGTGTAGGAAAGAACTTTTTATTTTTTTAAAAGATTTTATTCATTTATTTTTAGAGATGGGGAAGGGAGGGAGAAAGAGAGGGAGAGAAACATCAAAGTGTGGTTGCCTCTCATGTGCCCCCTCCTGGGGACCTGGCCTGCAACCCAGGCATGTGCCCTGATTGGGACTTGAACCAGTGACCCTTTGGTTTGCAGGCTGGTGCTCAATCCACTCAGCCACACCAGCAGGGTGGGAAAGAACTTTTTAAATAAGACTCAGAAAGCATAAGCCATAAAAGGAAAAAATGATAAATTTGATAGGTTAAGAAATTTTGTTCATCTAAAAAGCAACATTAATAGAGTAAAAAGACAAGCCCCAAAGTGGAAGAAAAAAATTTTAACCCATATAACAAAACAAAAAAAGTCAGTATTCTTAATATTTAAAGAAATCTTATGAATTTTTCAGAGAAAAGCAAACAACCTAATATAAAAATGGGCAATAAAGAACAGTTACTTCAAGAGGAGGTAATCAAATGGCAAATAAACAAATATAAAGGTGATAAGCATTAGTATTCAGAAAAATACAAATTTAAAACACCAAGGAAATGCCATATTATACCCACTAGATTTGCAAAAATGAAAAATTCTGACTAAATTAGGCACTGATGAGAATGTGAAGCAAATGGGACTCTCCTCCCTTGCCCGTGGGACCAGAGGCAGATTTAATGGTGGGCACACTGGGCACGTGCCCTGGGCTCTGACTTCTGAAGGGCCCCACAAAACCCCAACTTTATACTTTTTTCTAATGACACTAAGCTTGGTTTCATATGTGCAATTTTAATTATGTACAAGTTTACAATCAACAGTAAAGCCTGATAGTATGTTTAAATATTTTCTTCGGCACCTGGGGCCTCAACTGACCTTAATCCACCTCTGGGTAGGACTGTAAATTGCCACCAGCCCTATGGGCGACAGCTACATGTTAGTACTCGGGGAGCAGACCAGGGGCACACCTGCGGCAGTTCCAGTTCTAGGATATAACAATTTACCATTGTTTTCCTTTATGGTTTATGCTTTCTGAGTATCATTTAAGAAGCTCGTTTCTACCCAGGGGTCATGCAGATGGTCTCCTATATAATTTTCTCCAAACTTTGTGTAGTTTTTGCCTTCCATATTTAAGTCCTTAATCCATATGTATGATTTTGCATGAGTGTGCCAGAAGAATAACACACGAATGTTTGTAGAACAGTGTTCATGATAGCGGAAAGCTTGAAATAACCCCAATATTTATTGACAGTAAAATTGGATAAATAAATCATGGCACGGTGGGCACACAGTGCAATGCTGTGCAGCAGTGAATGTGAGCAAACACGGCTACATTCTTCAACATGGATGAAGCCCAGAAGTAACATGCTGAGTGAGGGGAGCAAGACGCAGAGGAATATACGATTCCATTAAATTAAGTTTCAAAAATTAAGGTTAAAAAAATTAAAGTTCAGATATGTAAGTGGCACAAAAAGCGAGTTACTGATTCTCATCCAGTTAGAGTAGTGACTACCTCTGGGGGAAGAAAGAGGGTGGATAGGGATTGACAAATAGGGGCTTCTCATATACTGGGGCCGTGCCATGTTCTCAATCTAGTGGTCTGTATGTGAGCATTTGCTTGTTTGTTAACCTGTTTTATATACTCTTTAATATTGAAATTACATCTGGAAACAAACCAAAAACTGAGGCTCAGAGGAGAAATAACTGCCCATTCAAGGCCATTTAGCTCATGCGTGGCAGAGGTGTGGTGCTAATCCTGGTTTTTGATTCCAGATCTCATGCTTCCTGTATAATGCATTTGTCCCACAGGAAGCTGGAGACCTAGAATCAGAGGATTTCAGGAAGCAAAGGGGCTTACAGGCATCTAGCACAAGCAACTGTGACTTTGGAGGACAATTTCATGTTCCCACAAGGCTGCTCTTCTTTGATCTGTGTGAACAGAACCCAGTTTCTTTAGCTGCCCCACTCTTCATGAACCTACATCTGCATCATAGTGACATTCCTCTGAAAATTCCATGCTCAGAACTGAACAAATAGCTCAACATCCTGACTCAAAGCGAAGTAGCATAAACCTGTTTTTGCAGTCTAAAACCAATCACGTTGTAAACCCCCAGTTCAGTCCTTCCTGAGGGTGATTATAGCAGACCAGCACTGTGCCGGATGTTTCCTAGGGACCATTAGATGGCCGCCCACTGCAGAGGGTTGACTGACTGCCGGTCAGTAGATATGTGTGTGGGGTCCCAGCCTGTCAGCAACCAGTCCGGGTGACCTTGAGCAATCTGCCGTGCCTGTCTGGGCCTGGTCCCCTTCTCTGTAAGATGAGGAAGCAGCCTCTGAGTTCTTGTCCAGCTCTCCTGCTCTTCAGGATGAGTGCTGCTTTACAGGCTCTGGGGCCAGGCTGCGTGGGTTCAAATCTCAAATTCGAACAGCTTGTGTGACGCTGGGCAAGTTATTAAACGCATATTAAGCTAGGAATAATAATAATACCTACCTCACATTCTTTCTCATAAAATGTTAGGAGGGTTAAATGAGTTAGTCTGCATACAATGCTTATCAGAGCATACTAAGCTTTGCAGGTCTCACTGCTGACTTCCAGTCTCAGTTGAGAAATTCTTAACACCACGTAGTCAGTCTTGGAGTGATTTATTCACAGGGATAAACGTGCACCTTATAATCTTTTAGTAACCTTGTACCTTTAATCTTGTTTTCAAAAACTTTTTTCAGGAGTTATTGGCTGTGGATACTTTGATCCTTGTAGAAAGTTCAAACCTGAAATTTGTGACATGATTTCATATTTAGTTTCAGCAGCCAGAATGCTGTGGCAATGGACCAAGGTACAGAGTCATGTGTTGTCAATAATAAAAAAAGTCAAATATTATTCAGCCTAGATTTCACCTCGTGGCTCATGAAATTATCATCACATTATATGTGGTAATGCTTTTTTGGTAAAAGACAAATTAGGTGCTCAAACAGATTTATGACACCTTTTCCTTCCAGGCAGCAAATATTCTGATTGAAGGATGCTTTCCATATGTATGAGGTATTACTATAAACCAGATACGACATCCAAGATAAAGCAGAATTTTGCTGAAATGAAAACATTGCTTTTCTGCTTGTTACTGTGATTTGTAACTCTTTGTGTGTCTGTCTCCCCAACCCCACCAAACTATATCAGACAAATGTTTACTGACTGAGTGAATACTTGGATTTCCAGATATTTTTAGCTAACTAAAACTTAAAGTCTAACTTGTACGTTTCTCAGAGGTGGAGCATGAGTTAGTAAATGGATGGAAATGTACTTAAAATAGGCTAGATTTTAATACTCAAGTCAGTGCCCTAAGGAAATCCCAGCAGACCCTTGGCTGTCACCGGATAGCTTAAGGTAGACTCATGAAAAAGCAACTAAATGTAGGTCTGAGATAAAAACTAAGTTGATATATTTGCCCAAAAATGGCAAAGGAAATAACGATTAGTTGTCATAGTTTACTATACATTCATTAAACCAATTACACACATCTATGCGGAAGCTCGTATCCTTGGGGAAAACTAGAATGTACTGGCCTTTCAGATTCCTAGGTGGACAATTCTAGATACAGAATTATCAGAAGAGGAATTGGGCTCATGAAATGCCCTTCCGCACAGCCTCCCATCTGCTCCCCCATCCCCGCCCTCACAGCAATCAGGTCCTTGCATCAGACGGCTGGCCGCTTGTTGGCACAGGGTCTTTGCTCATGCCGCTCTGCCTCTCTTAAAGAAACTCCAAAATGAATGGCAGGGTCTGAGTGTCTGAGAATTTAGTGTGGTAATGGGCTATTGTTCAGTTTAATGTGTCTTTAGACATACTTTTTCTGAAAAGCTTTAGTCTTCCTGATATCTTTTTATCAAAGCTTCTTTTGTTATGTGAATGACAAAATTATGTGAATGTTATGTGAACTCTCTCCACTTTCCTACCTTTCTTTACCTCTTCAGCCCATTGTGCTTGAGCTTTCATTTCTACTGCTCTCTCCAAAGTCACCAAAGAACTCCATCTTGCCAAATCTAAAGGCTGGTTTCTTCCTCCTCGTACTTGACTTTTAGCAGCATTTGACATAAATGATCCTTCTAAACACTTTCTTCACTAGGCGTCAGAGGGGACTTGTCCTCATGCTTTTCTTCCTCTATCATCGGCTACGTTTTCTAAGCCCCTTCTTCTCCCCCTTCCCTAGATATTGGAGTGCCCCAAATCTGGATGCTGGGACTTGGTTTCTATCTCCAGTCTTCACCCAGGTAGTCTCATCCAGCTTCAAGGGTTTAAACACTATCTCTGTTTGAAGTCTCTGCTGATGACTTCAAAATCAATACCTGCATCCCCAGACTCTCTGCTTGGCTCCAGACATATTTCTAACTGCTTAGTGGACATCACTGTTTTGATATCTAATAACCATCTCAAAATTAACATGTCCAAGCAGAACTTTTCGTTGTCCTTAAATATGACCCTTCCTCGCACTTAGGCATCTTAGTTAACAGCAACAATTATCCTGCTTCTCAGGCTAAACATCCAGGCATCATCTCTGATTTGTCTTTCTCATTCCTTTTATCCAACCCAGCAATCACGCTTTCAAAATACATCCCAAAGCTGAGAACTCAGGGCCTCCTCGCTGTGGACCCTGATAGACGCGTCCATCACCTGCCCTCTGGACCATGCAGTGACTTCCTAACCGACCTCCTAGCTTTCGTTTTGCCTTCCTCAAGTCTGTTCTTTACATAGTCCTAAAATGCTTTAAAAAAAAAAAAAGTAACCCAGAGATCATTCCTTCTTCCTAAAATCACTCGTAGATCCCCAGCTGCACTTACAGCGATACCTGACACCTTGCTCTGGCCTTGCTCACCTGAGCCTGAGCTGAGCCCTGCTTACCCACCTTCCCTGCCAGCACTCCGCCCCGCTCTGCTGCCTTTCTTGTGCTCTTGCAGGAACACCCTGTGTTCATGCCTCTGAGCCGTTATACTTCATTTGACTAATTCTCGTCATTCTTAGCTTCAGAGGTGCTTTCCTGCGTCATTTTCTCCAAATTAACTGTCCATGGCCTCATCTCAGGCATTATCTGTCTCCGGACTCTGTTTTTTCTAACCATGATTTTATCATTATTGTTTGTTTGTTTATCAATATGTTTGTTTCCTGTGTGTTGTCAGCCCTCCCCGCCCCCCGAGTGGACGCTCCCCGATGGCAGCAGGCGTAGCTGTCCTCTTCACTATGGTACCTTCCCAAGGACAGTGGAAAGTGCTCAGTGTCATCGAAAAGTAAATGAATCTTCCTCCTGTTCCCACCCCTAAATAAACAGCCCTCTTTATACTTTTTCTTCAAATCACCTATCTTCGCAAAGCACTCTTTTAATCCATTTACCTTGTATATCGCTTTAGCTTTTTATTATTTTACATAGCTTTAAAGCAGAAGCAGGTGAGAAAAGAAGTCGACAGAAATTAAAGGGAAATAGTAGATTAATAAATGAGAAGCGGGAAAATGGAATTTATTTAACTCTCTTTAATGATTGCTTCAGTTGCCAGTGGCTATGTTTTTAGAGCAAAGATGAAAAAGTAATATTCACACTGCCTTGTCTCTTTATTTTTGCGTATTTGTAGTATAAGTGTATGATTACATTTGGGTAAGAATGAGCAGTTTAGCTTGGCATGCAACCGAGCAAAGAGAGAAATAACACTTCTTTTCATCCTGCCCCCTTGTTACCTGCTGTTTTAACTTCCACTGTGAATTAGCCTGTAAAAATCACTCTCCAAACTCAGTGGGGTTCTACTTCAACGAAGAAAGGACATATTCCATGAATCAGTACTAAAGGAACCATTCACTTCTCTGAATTAATCATGTGGAGAGTCTGCTTTGTATCTCCAGAATGATCGTTGTTTCACTTTCCCAAATGATGCTAATGGCACTCCTATTACACTCTGTATACACGGCCCACACTGCTTCCCGCGCCTGCTGCGTCTCCAGGCTATCCCAGACTGGCCATTGTTATAGTTTTGCCTGCTTAGATTCTACAAGTTGGTAGAAATAATAAGGAAATTAGTATTCAAACCAACAAAAAAACAAAACTCAGAAACATCACCTAGTATTTAACAGCTGCATATCAGACTTGCCTGTCAAGTTATTCTATTCTAGGTATACGGATAATATGAAAGCATGTTGACTGAGCTTAGATCCCCTTAGTGAAATTTATATTACAATATGCAAGTATATTTATGGAAATACAAGCACATTAAGTACCCTAATCAAAGCAATCTATGGAATGTAGTCATTATTGACTTCAGAAGTGAACATGATGACCAGTTCACATTCAGTTTTTTGTTATGACCTGTTTCCATATAACACTAATAAAGTCAGTAATGATTAGGGATGCTTATTCCCACAGCTCACATAGTTTTTAAGAAATTGGGGGAAGTGACTTATTCAAAACCAACTAGTGGTGGTAGAACAGGGTCTAGAATCTGCATCTAGTGCGCTGTATTTGAATCCATCTTATTCAAGGGCTTATGGTCTTTTACATTCTGTGTTGGTTTATTTATGATATGTGTTTTTCCATCAGTGCTGTGATAAAATATCAATTTAACTTTGGTTTAATACTGAACCTATTTAATTTAAAATAGGATTTGTGAAATAAAATAGTTCTAAAAGCAATTCTATTTTTAGTTTATCTGAAAAGCAAATGAGAGTATCACATTTTATTTTTTCATCTTTAGGTGAAGATGCTGCCAACTCCTTCTAAATTTCATTACATTTTCAATCTTCGAGATCTTTCCAGAATTTGGCAAGGAATGTTAACCATAAAAGCTGAAGAGTGTGATTCGATCTCTATTCTCCTGTCACTTTTCAAGCATGAGTGCAACAGAGTTGTTGCAGACAGGTGTATATTACAGCGCCTGAGTTTAATGTACTGTACCTAAAGTGTATACAATAGATTAGTTCCTACATCACCTACTCTAATCAGTAGAGTTAGGAGTAGTGTCTTAATTTTCTCCGGGGCGTGTGAAGCATTGATGCCATTTCCCACCTGCTGGTCACCTTTAAAAAATTCTCTCCCAAATTCAACAGGACACATTTTTAAATGACCACATTATCAGAGAGTTGATCCCCTTGAAAGACAAATTAATTATAGTTAAGTACATTTTCTAAAAAATTTGAGCTCTGTGTAGGTTTTGCTTGGTGAAATATGGTACATAAACTCAGTCATCATTCTGAGCCTGTTTCCTCTATAAAATATGGATGGGAATGCCAGTCCTGTGTGTTGTAAAGGCCCACCACAGTGTCTCAGACACAGGTGGTATTTGCCAAATGTTAGTCCCCTTCTTCCTCTCTTCCCCTTGGTATTGTAAGTCTGAAAAGGACCTTTGTGCACTGTACCCACAAACCCAGAAAAAGGATGCTTGCCCACTACTGACTGTCACTTCTGCACATTTATTGCAAGTTTTAGAGACCTTTGACCTCACCCAGTTGGCTTACCTGTATCGTTAAACAAAGAAATTATTCATGACACTTATTCAAACAATAATGAGCACAATCAGTATTCAGGACTGTTGTGATAGGTATAGGGACTGTTGCTACGAGACTTTGCAGCAAGGCATAGAGAATGGGCTCAACTCCAAATTGAACAAGGAAAAAGTGGGAATTTATAGCCAAGGAAGAGTATGGGGGAAGTTGATGGATAGAAAAATCAGCAAGAGGAAATGTCAGGGGTACAGGAGGATTCTGGCTAAGCTGATCTAAACAGGATTCTTGCAGGCCAGGTGATCAGATGCTAGGAGAATGAAGGAGATGAATAAGAATGAGAAATTTGGTCACATATGGAGGGTGATCAGATACCTGGGGATGGAGGATTCTGGCTAAATGTACTTGACAAGATTTATGCTAAAATTGGGTGATGCAAAGAAGGACATGGAAGCCCAAGAGTTGAGGGAAGAGGAATCAGAGGAGCCTAAGTTTGGTCAAGGAGAGAGTATCTTCGTCAGTATTTTCTGTGAGTAACACTGTCAATGTTGTAACTATGTTAGATGGGTTAGGTCCTTCTCATCAGAAGGCAGACACTGTTTCCCTGTTCTGACGTGACGGAGGTGCAGGATGGGGCCAAGAGGAGGTGGAGAGAGGTTGAAACCATGCTCAATTAGGAAAGATGACCTCATATTTTGCATTTTTACTCCTGGATTTTTTTTTCCAGATTTATAACTGCTGATGATGAGCATTGGTTTAATGTACAACTTGTTCATGCAATTGAAGAAAGTATCAGCTCGGATGTGGCATCATATATTCTTCCTGAGCCATACTTTGTAGATTTTCTCCGTGAGATGCCTGAACCAACTGGCGATGAGCCTGAAGACACTGTGTTTGAAGTGCCCAAAATCTATGAATTGGTACTTATTTTCATCTTTAAAGGGAGGTTTTCTTGATCGCTCACCTAACTAGATATTTCTCTCCTTACCAGAGCTTCACTGTGAAGTTGCTGTAACTTCTCCATTAGTTATGAGTTATAATTCCTGTCCCCATACACCAAATGTAAAACGTTTCTTTCAATGAAATTTAGTGGCAATCCCATTAAAGTCATGTATAAGACAAGTATGTCTGATATTATCTGTTACTTAATATTGCTTTGAAAGTTATAGGCACTGCAACAAAATGACAAAAAGAAAATAGATGTAGTTATCAGATAGGAAAAAACAAAGATATCATTTTATTTGAAGATGATATGATTATCTCTTCATATAATCCTAGAGAATTTAAAATATTTTTTAAGTACAAAGATTCCAGTAAGATGATCAAGTATGATATAACTATTACACTCAATAACTATCTTTATACCAGAAGTTGGTAAATTATAATCCATGGTCCAGATCCAGTCAACAGCCTCTTTTTTTTTTGTTTGTTTGTTAGATTTGTGAGCTAAGAATGATTTTGATATTTTTAAATGGGTAGAAAAAAATCAAAAGAATAATAATATTGTGTGACATGAAATTACATGGAATTGAAATATCAACGTTTATAAATAAAGTTGTGTTAGAGCACAGTCATGCCTGCTTGTTTATAAATTGCCTGTGACAATGTTCACACACCTGTGGTAGAGCTTTGAGAAGCTGTTCCAGAGACCTTACACACCACAAAGCCTGAAATATTTACTATCTTTCCCTTTACAGAAAAAGTTTGCCAATTCTTGCCAGTAATCACAAGAGAGAAAATACAACAAAAGTATTTTATTCAACAGCAACAATATGTAAAATGTCTAGGAATAAACATGATGAAATTTTATGTGATTAAATGGCAACACATCATTCTTCCTAGATTAAAGCATAGGTTTAATAAAGTTTGAAACAACACTCTAAAGGGACTTTTTAAACAGGGTGACGTAACAAAGTAATTAAGTGCATTATAGATCAGGAAATAAATGGGGAGAAACAACTTGCAAAGTAAATACATGAATATTTACTTCAGAACAATTTGATTATATAAACAATGTCAAACTTCTGTATGTATATATTTTAAAACCATAAATAGCCCCTGCTGGTATGGCTCAGTTGGCTGGCGCATCATCCCAGAACCGAAAAGTTGTGGGCTCAATTGCTAGTTGGGGCACAGACCTGTGTTGCTGGTTTGGTTCCTGGTTTGGTCCCTGGTCCGGGAACATTCTGGAGGCAACCAGCTGATGCTTCTCTCTCTCTGTTCCTCTCTCTATAAAAAGCAATGAAAAAAAATGCCCTTGGGTGAGGATTAAAAAAAATCTATGAATAATATTAAAAAGCAAATAAAAACTGAGAAAAGTATGTTATATTCCAACCTTCATTACCGTGGATAGGAGTTGGTGCTGAGGCTCTTGAAGGGAAAAGTCAGGAATAATTTCTTATTGGACAGTTAGGTGTCAGGCCTCTGCAAATGGAAATAACTAAAAGTCAGCTAATCTGTGACAAGTTTTTGGAAATGCCTTAGATTTCTCCTTTAAAAAAATACAGAATTACTTTTTAGTGTCTTTGCAGTTGCTACTTTGGTAAATTTTGGATTTTACATATTATTTTTCTCTCTCTTTCCCCACCCACAGGTACCATCCTTTGACTTTCTGGCTGAAAGACTCCAGTTTTACCAGAGACAGTTCAATGAAATCATTAGAGGAACAACTCTTGATCTGGTGTTTTTTAAAGATGCAATGACTCATCTTATTAAGGTTCTAACTGTTTATTATTTATTGACATAAGTAGATCATGTAAAAACTTAGTAAATGTCACAGATAAACTTTTTGAGAGAATAAATACATAGTATCAGGTAGCATGTAGAAGAGTGTCCATAACTCTTATGGGTTAGTGCACTGTCTCAGAAGCCAAAGACTTAATCAGAAACCCCTTATTTGAGTTCATCTCCATGAGAGCAAATGTTTTTCAAGTTGATGGGTTTTGTGTTCAGAGCTTTTGACACACTGAGTCAATAAGTAAGAAAGTAAACCGGAGAACCCAGTGAAGAAATATTCCCTCCTTAGATCATATTTTAATATAATAGGAATTCTGTTCCCCATGGAGGAAAAGTTGATACTTTTGGACTTCTGGTCAAGATGGAGATGTAGGTAGACACGGCTTGCCTCCTTGCACAACCGGAGCAAAACTAAAGGTAAAATATAGAACAACCATCACAGATGGATGTAAAGAGGCCCACACCAGGACACATCATAATTAAAATGCCAAAGGTTGAAGATGGAGAATCTTAAAAGCAGCAAGAGAAAAGCATAGAATTACCTACAGAAGAGTTCCCATAAGACAATCAACTGATTTCTCAAAAGAAACTTTGCAGGCTAGAAGGGACTAGCAAGAAATATTCAAAGTGATGGACAGCAAGGACCTACAACCAAGATTACTCTACCCAGCAAAGCTATCGTTTAGAATTGAAGAGCAGATAAAGTGCTTCCCAGACAAGTTAAAGCTAAAGGAGTTCACCATCACCAAACCATTATTATAGGAATTGTTAAAGGGACTTAAATTTAAGAAAAAGAAGATCAAAACGATGAACATTAAAGTGGCAATAAATACATAACTATTAACAAACTAAGCAAGTGGGCAAAATGGAAACAGAATCATAGATATGGAGAACACTGGGATGGTGGCAAGTGGGGAGGGGGTTTGGGGGAATGGGGGAAAAGGTAGGGGATTAAGTACAAATTGGTAGTTACAGAATAGGCAGGGGGCTGTTAAGAGCAAGTATAGGAAATGGAGTAGCCAAAGAATTTGTATGCATGACCCATGGACATGAACAAAGGAGGGGGCATTGCCAGAGGGAGTGGGGAGTGCTGGGTAGAAGGGTCAAGGGAGGAAAAATTGGTACAACCGTGATAGCATAATCAATTTTTTAAAAAAGAAAATGTATGTCTTTTTAAAATGTCAGTCTCATGATTGGCTTACAGATTAGGGGCAAAGCGATGGGGAATGGGGAAAGCAGGCATACAGGACTGATGAAAAATAGAATCCAATTGGAGGCAGCACCAAAAAGAAGTGTGGTTTGATCCAAGTATGAGAGACTGCGGAAAGGAGCTGTTTATTTGTATAATTTGTATATCTTTATGGAGTTTCTCCAGGAGTCAAAACACAGAGTAGAGAGGTTTATAAAGAGGCATTTACCTTATTTTGCCCAAATTTTTGTGGAAATTTTTAAGGAAAAATAAGGATGTGCATCACACACAGACAGTACTAACTTGTTGCCAGTACATAAAATTTCTTGTACCTTGTATCCGTTCTTGTGTTTTGTGATTATTTGTTACATAAAACTGCTTGTACCATAATGTGTTCAAAAATAAATGTGAAAAAAGTATCTAAATATAAATAAATAAATACATACATAAATACATGCATAAATAAATAAAAATTAAAAAATTAAAATGAAAGATTTTTTTTCCAGAACATTTGGGCCAAAAACGTGGGTGTGCATTATACATGACAAAATATGGTAACTATGTTTATAATACAGGGCGGGGCAAAAGTAGTTTACAGTTGTGAATATGTGAAACATAGTTTATTCTTGTACCATTATTTATTAATTATTGTATTATTTTCCATATGAACAACTGTACAGTTGTCTTCTGCAAAATTGGTGAATTTCCAAATGTCCTAGGGCTGTTTGACATTCAACCATTCAACAAGTAACTATTTAGTACCCGCTATGGCTAGGTCCTGGGGCCCTGGGACGCTGTTCTAGGTGTAAAACCATAAAAGGGATTAACATATTTTAAAATATAATGATAGAATCAATACATATCAAGATGTCATTACTGACCTACCATCTGTAAAATTCGCATTAAAAAAAATCCTTTTTAGTGGTGATAGTGAACTTAGTGACCCATCCAGACTTTCTTCCTCATCAGAGTTATTAATGTAAAAGACAGCTTTTTAGCAATGTCTTAAATTGGGCTGGATAAGATTTGAATCACATTTTGAGTCTTATCCTCACTGAACAAATCAGCCATAGAAAAGCAATATAAGACTATAAAGGTTGTTTCTCTAATTATTTTTCTACAAATACCTTTCTGCCCTCATTGCAAGTAGGATTTTGATATGCTTAAAGAACTTTCATTGGGAGAGATAGGGTAGAGGTAGTATTTGTGGCACAACCAGGTGTCTACGTAAGTCAGCATGTCAGACTAATGAATAATAAGCCAACAATTCTACACTCATTTCTGTAGACTGGCAAAAGCAGCTCCACCATCCACTGAGTTGAAAAATAAAATTATATACACACAGAGAGAATAGTTTTGAAATAGGACAGGAAAGGTAATTTGGTCTGTTTTTCATGAAAATATAGATGGACAGGGAAATAATTGGAATAGAATAAATCAGTGTGAACTTTAATTTTTTAAATTCTGAGATATACCATTAAAAGAAAATGTTTAATATAGTCTGGAAGCATATGGTCAAATCTTGGACCCATTTAGGGCAAGGAAATAAAAATGGTTGGATTCAATTTTCAAATAAATACTATTTTATTTCAAAACAGATTTCACGAGTAATTCGGACATCATGTGGAAATGCATTGCTGGTGGGTGTTGGTGGTTCAGGGAAACAAAGCCTGTCAAGATTGGCCTCTTTTATAGCTGGATATCAAATATTCCAGATAACATTAACCAGGTAAGATAAAGTAAAACAGAACAATATGTTTCCCTATAGTTAATTTCTCCAGGGTAAAATGTTTACTTACAAAAGTACAACAGTTTGGTGCATTTCTTTCCTAAGTAAACTGTTTAAGTTTAACATATATGAGGAAGTACACAAGTCCTGGGTGTCATAAAGCATGTACTGCTATGTAGCTAGCCCACAGATGAAGAAATAAAGCTTTACAAGCACCCCAGAAGTACCCCTCATGGCCTATCCTGGTCATTACGCTCCCAAGGGTAACCATATTTTCACTTCTGAGCCTAGATCAGCTTTGCCTAATTTTGAACTTTATATTAGTTGAACCATACAACAATCGCTCTATTCTCTTTTCTGTTGCTTTCATTGTTTGTAAGATTCATCTATGATGTGACATGTACCAATAGTTTGTTCATTCTTATTGCTGTACAGTCTTCAACTTTACCACATATTATCACAATCTGTTTATCCATTGTAATGTTTATGAACATTTGTAGGGTTTTATGAATATTCTTGTATGTGTCTGAGCGTACTCTAGAGACAGAATTGCTGGGTAAATATTCTCTGCTGTAGTAGATTTGCAGAGCAGTTTTCCAGCGGGGTTCGACCAGCTTACACTTCCACCAACAGTTTAAAAGAGTTTCAGTTCCTCCACATCCTTGCCTGCCCTTGACATCATGAATTTTTTTCACTTCAGCAAATCTGGCACGTATCTCATTGTGACTTTAATTTGCATTTCCCAAATAGCTAATAATGTTTACATTTTCATCTCTTATCGATCACTTGGCAGCTTTTTAAAAAGGTCTTTGCTTATTTTTTTCCCAGTTGAAGTGTGGTTCTTTCTCTTACTGGTTTGTAGGAGTTTTTTTTTTCTTCTGTATTGTGGGTATAATTTCTTTGTCCGAATGTGTATTACAAATATTTTCTCCCAGTCATTGGCTGGCCTTTTCACTCTTAGTGGATCTTAATTTTAATGAAACTTAAGTTATCAATTTTCCCTTTATTTTAGTACTCTTTGTATTCTGTTAAAATGTTTTGTTACCATACCTGATCAAATCAAACCCTTGGCACATTGAAAAACGGCAGGGAAAGTGGGAGTAGACAGAAGGAGTCAGGGGGCGCAGTTTATAGTATGCAGGATTGATTAGACTTAGTAATTGATTGGATATGGGGTGAAAAAGAGGTAAGAAGAGCCTGGGATGATACCCTGGTTTCTCTAGTGGCATATAATCACACTACATTAATAAAAGGCATAACATTGGGGCAACCGTAATGGAATAAACAATTTTAAAAAATTAAAAAGAAATAAAAAGGTTTTGTTCACATTTCTGTCTCTTTCACCAGGCTGTAAATTCTGAGGACAGACTATTGTAACCTTTGTCTTATCTACCATTACTATAAAGTGGCTACTTTTAACCAACTGTGAAAATGTATGTTGGACAAATGAATAATGACCAGTGTTAAAGGGATAAAATGGAAATTCAGCTCAGTATGTGTTGAGTGTGAGATGTTTGCAGAACACACAGTTTCCATAGGTAATTAGACTTAGGGGAGGGTTCTGGAGATAGAAATATAGGAATCTCAGTGACGAGAACAGCTTTAGGGTAATGAGGAGCGTGAATAGGATCATAGCAAAGAGAAGAGATGGCTGAGGAAAGAACTCTGGCGTTCCCCAGCATAGGAAAAGGGACTTGCAAGGGGCAGTGGGTGAGGAGAGGCAAGACAGGAGGAAATACACAGTGGTTTCCAGAGGCCAAGGAGGTAGAGAAGGAGCTTGAAGGTGTTAAGCCATGAAAAGCGGTAACAGTCATTGTGTCAAAACTTCAGTGGAGTGGATGGGTGCAGAAGCCACATCGCATTAGTGAAGTGAAGAAGCAGAGATAAGTTTAGAAACTCCTCAAGAAGCTTAACTGTGAAAGAAACAAAGAGAGGAGTCAGTACCTAGAGAAGGGTCTGTTGTGACTGTGTCCATATTTCACAAAAACAATACGTAATAGTCCATTTAATTAAAAAACAAAGCGACAAGCAGCCAAAGTGGCTCTGTGGCCTCATTGCCTGGCCCAGGCGGAGGCTGCCCAGCCAGAGAGTGGATTATACCAGCAGTACCTGGCCACAGCGCCTCTGCAGGAAGGGTGGGCTCTGTTCCTTTCTGCAAAGCATTTTACCAGCTTCTCTTTTTAATGAATTTAACTCTTGGGAATTATTTTGAAAGGAATGTATGTTCTTTTTTTTTAATGGAGTTCCTTTTGCCAAGGTCTATAAAACTTTACTGTGGTGCCACCCAGAAGGGGGTAGCCAATGCTAGTTTAAAAATCAGCTATTCAGTCATTTAAGTTCACTTAGGCTACATCATCTGTGATGCCCACAACAACCTTTACAAATGGGTATCACCTTCATTTTGCAAATGAGGAAACAGAGCTGAGAAATGTGAAGAAACTTTTATTTTTACTTTTTTTTTTTTTTTACTTTTTATTATTATCTTTTTAATTGAATTTATTGGAGTGACAGTGGTTCACAAAACCATACAGGTTCAAGTGTATAATTCAACAAAATATCATCTGCACACTGCATCATGCACCCATTACCCCTCACAAAGTCTCTTTGCATCCCCATTTCCCCCCCTTGACCACGTCTACCTAGCCACCCCCCCTTCCCTCTGGCTATCATCACACGGTTGTCTGTGTCTACGTGTTTATGTATATATGCTTTTTGGCTAAACTGATTCCCCCTTTCCTCCTCCCCTCTGACCGCTTCAGTCTGTTTCATGTATCCATGCTCGCTTCTACTTTGTTCGTCAGTTTATTTTGTTCATTAGATTCCACGTATAAGTGAGATCATCTGATATTTGCCTTTCTCTGTCTGGTTTATTTTGCTTAGCATAATAATCTCCAGGTTCTTGCATGCTGTTGCAAAAGGTAAGATTTCTTTCTTTTTTATGACCACATAGTATTCCATCATGTACCAAAGCTTTTTATTGACTCATCTACTAATGGGCACTTGGGCTATTTCCAGATCTTGGCGATTGTAAATAATGCTGCAATGAACATAAGGGTGCATATATTCTTTAGAATTAATGTTTCTAGATTCTTAGGATATATTCCCAGAAGTGGAACCAATGGGTCAAAAGGCAATTCTATTTTTAATTTTTAGAGGGAAGTCCACACTGTTTTCCACAGTGGCTGCACCGGTCTGCATTCCCACCAACAGTGCACTAGAGTTCCCTTTTCTCCACATCCTCGCCAGCCCATGTTGTTTGTTGATTTATTGATGATAGCCATTCTGGTAGGTGTGAGGTGATATCTCATTGTGATTTTAATTTATATCCTTCTGATGACTAGTGACATTGATCATTTTTTCATATATCCATTGGCCATCGGTATGGCCTCTTTGGAGGAATGTCTGTTCAGGTCCTTTGCCCATCTTTTAGATTGTTTGTCTTCCTGGTGTTGAGTTGTATAAGTTATTTTTATGTTTTAGAAATTTACCTCTTCTCAGATGTATCATTGGCAAATAAGCTCTTCCATACAGTGGGCTCCTTTTTCATCTTGCTGATGGCTTCTTTTGCTGTGCAAAAGCTTTTTAGTTTTATGTAGTCCCATTGGTTTATTTTTTCCTTTTTTCCCTTGCCCTAGGAGATGTATCAGCAAAAATAATGATACACAAGATGTCTGAGATCCTGCTGCCTATGTTTTCTTCTAGGATTTTTATGGTTTCATGACTTTTGTACATTTTGACTTTATTCCTGTGTATGGTGTAAGTTAGTAGTCTAGTTTCACTTTTTTTTTTGGATGTACCTGTCCAATTTTCCCAACACCATTTGTTGAAGAGACCGTCTTTAATCCATTGTGCGCTCTTGCCTCCTTTGTCAAATATTAATTGACCATAAAGGTATGGGTTTATTTCTAAGCATCCTGTTCTGTTCCATTGATCTATATGCCTGTGTTTATGCCAGTGCCAAGGGTGTTTTGATTACAGTGGTCTTGTAATAGTTTGATAACAGGTATTGTGATCCTTCCATCTTTGTTCTTCTTTTTCAAGATTGTTGAGGCTATTCAGGGTCTTTTTTGTTTCCAAATAAATTTTTGGAATATTTGTTCTAGATCTGCGAAATATGATATTGGTATTTTAATAGGAACTGCTTTGAATTTATAGATTGCATTGAGTAGTATGGATGTTTTAATGATATTAGTTCTTCCAATCCATGAACATGGTGTATACTTCCACTTATTTGTATCTTTCTCCATTCCTTTCTTCAGTGTCCTATAATTTTCTGAGTAAATGTCTTTTTACTTCCTTGGTTAAATTCATTCGTAGGTACCCTAATTTTTTTGTTGCAATAGTAAAGGGGATTGTTTTCTTAATTTCTTTTTCTGATAGTTATTATATAAAATGTTCGGTATATAAAAATGCCACCAATTTCCAAGTATTCATTTTGTATACTGCTACTTTGCTGAATTCACTTATTAGATCTAGTAGTTTTTTGGTGGAGTCTTTAGGGTTTTCTGTGTATTTACAGTATTATGTCATCTGCAAATAATGAGTTTTGCTTTCTCCTTTTCAGTTTGGATGCCTTTTATTTCTTCTTCTCATCTGATTGCTGTGGCTAGGACTTCCAGTACTATGTTGAATGAGTGGTGAAGACAGACATCCTTGTCTCGTTCCTGATATTAAGGAACATTGAGTATGATATTGGTTGTAGGTTTGTCATATATGACCTTTATTATGTTGAGGTATGATGCCTCCATTCCCACTTTGCTGAGAGTTTTTATCAAAAATGGGTGCTAGATTTTGTCAGATGCTTTTCTGAATCTATTGACATGATCATGTGATTTTTATTTTTCATTTTGTTTATGTGTTTTATTTTACATTTATTGATTTGCAAATATTGTATCAACCTTGCATCTGAGGAATAAATTCCATTTGATTATGGTGTATGATGTTTTTACTGTATTGCTGGATCTGGTTTGCTAATATTTTGTTGAGGGTTTTAGCGTCTATGTTCATCAGGGATATTAGCGTATAATTTTCTTTCTTTGTACTATATCTGGTTTTGGAATTAGCATAATGCTGTTTTTGTAAAAAGAGCTTGTAAATCCTCCTTCCTCTTGAAGTTTTTGGAATCATTTGAGGAGGATAGATGTTAGTTCTTCTTTGAATGTTTGGTAAAACTTGCCTGCAAAGCCATCTAATCCAGAACTTTTGTTTGCTAGAGTTTTTGATCACTACTTTAATTTCATTAGTTGTAATCAGTCTATTCAGGTTTTCTGATTCTTCTTGATTGAATTTTGGAACACTGTATGTTTGTAGGAATTTGTCCATTTCACCCAGGTTGTCCAATTTGTTGGCACATAGTTGTTCGTAGCATTTTCTTACAATCCTTTGTATTTCTGTGATGTCAGTTGCTACTTCTCTTTCACTTCTGATTTTATTTATTTGGTTTCACTCTCTTTGTTTCTTGATGAGTCTGGCTAAACGTTCATCAATCTTGTTTACCTTGTCAAAGAGCCAGTTCTTGGTTTCATTATCGTTTGTATAGTTTCTTTAGTCTCTTTGTCATTTATTTCTTCTCTGATCTTTATTATTTCCTTCCTTCTTATTCTGGGTTTTGTTTGTAGTTCTTTTTCTAGTTGTTTTAGATGTGGGATTAAATTGTTTATTTGATGTTTTTCTTTCTTCTTGAGGTAGGCCCATAATGCTATGAACCTCCTTCTTAGGACTATTTTGCTGTGTCCCATAGATTTGGGGGGTTGTGTGATTATTTTCATTTGTTTCCAGGTAATTTTTTACTTCTTCCTTGATCTCATTGTTAACCCAGTCATTGTTCAATAATATGATATTTATCCTCTAAGTGTTTGAATGTTTTTCAGTGTTTTTATTATAGTTGATTTCTAGTTTCATACTGTTGTGATCCGAGAAGATGCTTGATATGATTTCAGTCTCACTTTGTGTCCTAACGTGTGGTCTGTCTTTGAGCATATTCCATGTGTGCTTGAGAAGAATGTATATTCTGCTGCTTTGGCATGAAACGTACTGTAAACATGAATTAATTCCATCTGATCCAGTGTGTTGTTTAAGGTAGCTCTTACCTTGTTGATTTTTTTTTGTTGTTGTTGGAAGATCTATCCATTAGTGACAGTGTGTCCATTTCCTGTCCTGCGACTGTTTGGTGGAGAGCGAAACACATGGGAGGCATATCAGCGATGCAAGCCTGGGGAGAGAAGGAGAGTGCCTCTCAGAGGAGGACACTCCTATTCCCTGGTTCCCAGGGTTTTTATTGAGGCTGGTTACTAAGGGTGCATAGAACTGCTAACAATCTCATCTGTTACCAGGGTAAGGGAGGAAAAGGGTGAGAGAATGGTCAAGTGTTGTTTACCAGGACAACCAAGAGGGAGGGAATGCTCAGTTCCCCATTCAATGGCTGTGTTCATGCCAAGTTCTGTGTTTGAAGCCCTGCTCTTGGTGTCACAGGTGCACATACCAAGGGGGGCGAACTCTCACAACGGTGGGATGTTAAAATCCCCTACTATGATTATATATAGCTGTTGATCTCCCTACATTGGGGGCATGTACGTTTACAAGGATTATATCCTCTTGTGGGATCAATCCGTTTATAATTATGTAGCAGCCTTCTCTGTTTCTTATTATGACCTTTGTTTTGAAGTCTATTTTGTCAGATATAAGTATTACTACCCCAGCTTTTTTTTTTTTCCATTTGCATGGAATTTTTTTTTCATTCCTTGTGAAGGAACTTTTCTAAAGCTTCAGAAAGGGAATTTGAACCCAGATCCTTCTGATTCCAATACCTATAGTCTTTCCACCACACCCTAAGACTTACTGGAAACTCTCTATTACTTGTACTGTAAAAACCTCTTTCAAGTAAAGGTTTCATCATAGTCTTTGTCATCAACCTATTCATGAAGATTTATATGTAGGCACTTGACAAAAATGTCTGCTTTAGTTTTGTACATCACATCAGGTCTGGTAGTGCATACATCTAGTAGGAAACAGAAAACAGAAAAACAGAGACCAAGGTCTTTTTATAATCTGTAATCACATAATTATAGCATTTCTATTATTTATATCACATTGCATAATGCATCTTTTATGTAGGATTTCTCTGTATCTAGCCACTTAGTGAGATGCACAAATTACTGCTATATATAATTTATCACTAATTTTATTTATAATTTATCTTTACTTTTTTATCAAACTCATCCAAATTTCAAATTAGTTTTAGATATACATGTGTGCCCTTGAGCAAAATCTGCTGCGGAGGACTATCAGATTGCAGAAAATAAAAGTTCATTTCTCTTTTCCCAATTACTCTTCATGAGTCACTTCTGGTAAATTTCCCATTTGTCACTTCTCAAGTTAAATAAAACATGTGTTTTGAATGGTAGCATATAGCTATTCCACCCTAATCTCTGTTTGTAGCAGGCATTATTACTTAATATCTCTTGGAGAGGTGCAGATTATGCCCTATCGTGGCTTATATATTATTTTGAGATAAATTATGACTGTATATATATTTTAATATTAAATTTTTTTACAATTTTTTTTTTTTTAGGTCTTATAATGTGAGTAATCTAACAGATGACTTAAAATCTCTGTACAAAGTTGCTGGGGCTGAAGGAAAAGGCATCACCTTCATCTTTACTGACAATGACATAAAAGATGAGGCATTTCTAGAATATCTTAACAACCTACTATCTTCAGGGGAGGTAGGTCTCAAAAGTAGAGGAAAATCTCATAGTTTTAAAATGCAAATAATATTTAATAGAAAAAGTTGCAACCCTTCAGCAACCTTTAGCAAGTGAGACTATTTATCACATATTTTTCATTTTAGAAATGATTAACATACAAGATTTGGTGAATATTTGAAGTTCCTGTGAAATTAATGCTGCCTACCTCTAGATTTTTCGTATGCTTTGTTCCATTTTACATATGATTGCTTATTTTTCTCTTCAGTCTTCAGTTTGATCCTATAATTTATTTTAGGAGGAGCAAAGTATTTGTCTATCTATCCATTCATCTACCTACCTGTCTAATAGGAGTATAGAAGGGTTGGAAGAGTTCCATTATTTGTAAGTAGATGTCAGTGTTGCCACTTCGGACACTGCTTGTATCAGCCCTGCCATGACCACTCACATGTGTGGTACTACATTAAAAGGACCTAACAGACTTTGCAGATACTTGTACTCATGGCTAACATTTATTAAAGCAACATGATAAGGAGTCACAGCCAGATCAGTAAAGAAAGAGACATATCAGGTGGAGTCTGGAGAAATCCATGTGCAAGCTTTCTATGTTCTCGCCAGAGGGACCATCCAGAATGTGCTTTCCCTCCAGTGGTGAAGTGTGTGACACATGCACTGTGTTTCTGTTTAGGGACCTGTGTGAGGCTCAGAGTCCAACAGGTTTATTGGCGCTGGCCATATAGTCACTCCCTGCCTAGCCACAGCCACCCAAATTCCAGACCCCCAGAGGAATGTAGATGTTCCCCTCTTCTCCAAAGGTTGTAGAAGTAGTCTGAGTATAGTGGAACAAACTTATTAATTAACAAGGGAGGAGACATTCCAAAAGTCATTTCCAGATGCCAGTCCTGCAGGCGTACTTCTTAAAATGAGGCTGCTGTGGTAACTCTTCCCTGCACCATGGTGTCTGTAGATTCTCATCGGTGTTATTACACCGATGTAGTAACTGGTTAACTACCTTGGAGCCAGAATTGAGACTGGCAATGACTCAGAGAACAGAGGGCATCATGGACATTTTAAAGAAATGATTGAAATGGTGGAGAGACAGCATTTTAGTGATAACTATTTAAGAATATACTTTCAGGGATCATTTCTATAGTGAGCTATTTGAACAAAAGGAAACATAATTTGCTCCTGATAAAACTGCTCAACCTGCTTGATAAATAATTGCACTCTTGGTAATCTCTGGCAAACCAGTAGTTTAGCTGTAATGGTGCAAAAAGAAAATATGAAAAGAAAAAATGACGTGTAGGTGGGGAAGAGAGCACCAGACTTTGGCAGTGAACTGGCTGTGGAGAATACTTAAAACACAGAACACTGTCTTGCCTGTTCCTCAAAGATCTCCAATTTGTTCGCACGGGATGAAATGGATGAAATCACCCAAGGTCTGATATCAGTGATGAAAAAGGAGCTGCCTCGCCATCCTCCTACCTTTGATAACCTGTATGAGTACTTTATTTCAAGATCAAGGAAGAACTTGCATGTTGTTCTCTGCTTCTCTCCAGTGAGTTTTTATTTTAGTTATATCTATGTAGGAGGAGTTACTTATTTAAATGTATTTAGATGGTTTGTTTACCTTCTCTGATGAGATGATTTCCTCGGAAACTAACATTCGTTGTATTGAAATAAAATTAACACTTTACTACTACTAGTCTTCCATGGACCAAAATCTCATATCAAGGTGTAAAATACTCATCTTCTTTGAAATTATTGCATAGGCTACAACTTTCATTACCTAAAGATATAGATTATTTGAATTGTAAGGGATTTGATGATATACTCTTGTCCAGCTCCACCTCCAGTCTAGACATACCATCTAGATTGTCCTAGATGTAGGTTTGAGTATCTGTAGCTCACTACACTGTCCATATAGTAGCCAGTAGACATGTATGGCTATTTAAATTTTGATGAATTAAAACTAAGTAAAAATAAAAATCCAATTTTTTGTCCCACTTTCTCCATTTCAGATGCTTAATAGCCACATGCAGCTGGTGGCTACCATACTGGAAAGCACATATGTAGAAAATTTCCATCATCACTGAAAGTTCTGTGGGTCAGGTCTGCTCTGGGCACAGGGTGGGGGTGTCTCACTAATTTACAAGGCATCTGCTTAATTTTTAGATTAATCTAATAGCCAGAAAGGTCTTCTTTACAGTCAATTGAATTTTATCTCTCTACCTCCTCCCCTGAGACTTTGTTTCTGTCCTGTAAAATGAACTCTACCCCTCTCCACCGCACAGCTCCTTGTATTTTGAGAAAGTTTTTGCAGACTCCCTAAATTGTTTCCTTTTTAGATCAAACACCTCCTGTTCCTTTTGGTATTCTCACTTGTTCTAGTGTCCAGGTCTTTCACTGTCTTGGTCATCTCTCTCTAGAAGAGTTCTAGTTGGTCAGTTTCCTCTTAAGAGGTAGTTCCTAGAATTGAATCTAAGAATGCAGATGTAGCTTTAGAACAGGGAAGAGTGGGGAAGTATTACCTCCCTTCATCTGGACACTTTATTTATTTATTAATGCAGCCCAAGATTTTTTAAAAGTTGCAGTGTCACACTGTTGGCTCAGCATGCATAAGCCTCTCTCTAGACGATTTATAATGTTTGTGCTTCTAATGCTTTCTGACTTTGCTGTCAATAGGTTGGTGAGAAGTTCCGTGCCCGGTCTCTGAAATTTCCTGGCTTGATATCAGGTTGCACTATGGACTGGTTCAGTCGCTGGCCGAAGGAGGCACTGGTCGCCGTGGCCTCCTATTTCCTGTCAGGCTATACTATTGTCTGCTCTAGTGACACCAAAAGACAAGTTGTAGAAACAATGGGCCTCTTCCATGACATGGTTTCAGAGAGCTGTGAAAATTATTTCCAAAGGTAGGTGACATCGCATGAGCATGACAGCAACAGAACCACAAAGTTCCTCCAAAAAGGAATCAAAAGGAACATCCTGGAAAGAACTTGTCGTATTGATCGAGCACAGAGTTCCAGCTGCACTTAAATTTTTACTTGCTTTGATTGTCTAGTGATTATGTATTGAAAAGATGGTAAATAACGAGCTTTAAAAATTAACTAGTGTCCATACATAATTTAAGTACTTTTTTCCTTTCAGACTTCAAAGTAACACATGCTTAATGAATCACTTAATTTTGTTGACAATTTTTTTCAAAAATGACCTAACTGTTCTTTATAGACTATTTAAAATTAGTTTCTTATTCAAATGCGTGATTTATTGTGATTAAAGAAGTGCACTGTTTTAAATTTTATTATTGCTTTTTGGTAAGGGAACATTTAGGTTTTGTATTTGCATCACTCAGTCCAATAAAGTGATGCATGTTTCATCATGTTTTTATGCCAAATAATTATGAAAAAAAATTTTAATTGACTGTAGGGGAATCTGCTCACTAAAAGCAGCAATGGTGTTCATACGTGAAAGCTGGTGTCAGCAGTTTAAAAATACTACCGCCCCACCCCAAGCATGGTAATCACTGTATACGACTGACAGACGTGAATGTAGTTGCATCAACATGGATTTCTGGAAGAGTGGGCTTCTCTCCTAGGGTGAGAAGCCATGAATTCTCATGGTGAATTCATGGCTATTAATTTTTACTGTTAGGAAGGTTTTCTTTCTACCTCATTCAGACTCTCCTTGCTATCATTATCTATAGAGAGGAATTCTTATTTTCATACAGCTACAAAAACCTGTGTCTATTTTTGAAAAGTTTAGTGTATTTTTCAAATTTTTCATACTCTCTCAGGTTGTAGAAGTTCATTCTGAATGCAATATTTACGTAACACTTTAATGATAGTCATATATATGCTTTTAAAAATATTTTAATGTCAAAAATCTTCTGAACTCCCAAAGTACAAAAATTAAAAATTTTATAGTATATGTGGAGCTCTTCTTTGACTTGAGTTTCTCCTGTATAAGCTTATTCTTTTTATTTATTTCTCTTGTTAAATATAATTACTATACTATGGCCCATAATGAGTTGAATGTTTGAGTCAAGTGTGGCTGCTTTGATTTCAAAGACAATCCAGGGACTCAGCGGAGAGAGTGGCTTCCACCTCCAGAAGCCACTCAGCTGGTTCCTAGCAGTGAAGAGGTGTGTAGCCAAAACCAGTTGAATGAAAACAGACCACAGTACAAATTCACTTCAACCACTTATCCCTAATATTTATACAGAACCTTAAAGTTTACAAAGAGTATTTATGTATGCTGTTTATGTATTTTTTATCTTCACAAAATTCTGGCAGGTGTACAGCAGTGATTCTTCAGTTTTCCAGATGAGGAAACAGAAGCCCAGAGTTGTGTAAGAGTGGAGTCAAAGACCCCAGAAAGGTCCAGATATCAGACATTTAGTGTTCTCGCCTCCTCACCGCTAGCCTGACCTCCTGCTAGTGACTCACTCTCGGGGAATTATCCCAGTTGCACAGTGGGAAGAGCATCTGTTCTGACAGGTTACGGAAGTACACCAGAATGGCAGAGATGAAGATTGCTTTTCTGTTCCTTTTCAGATACCGCCGAAGAGCACACGTGACTCCCAAATCTTATCTCTCATTTATAAATGGTTATAAAAACATTTATACCGAAAAGTTGAAATACATTCATGAACAAGCGGAACGTATGAACATTGGTAAGCAGAATAGAATTTTAAGGGCTTGTTTGATAGGGATCCCAATATTTTGTTTGGTGGATGTTGTTGTATTTGAAAATAAAATACTGACTTTGTTGTTAGTAGTAGATTATCTTGAGGGAATGCCCCTAAAGGTTTTTTGACCTGTCAAGAAACTCTGGGCAGAAGAAAATCTAAACAGAGGTGACCTGTTTTCTTCCCATAACCATTTCCCCCGACTCTTTCAACTCTGGGTCCAGCCAGTTGGGCAGTGGGTCACCACGGTCACTTGCAGACGGGGACCAGCCCGCTCTTGGGAACTGACCACAATTTCAATTTTGGTTTCATTACAATTTCCCTCAATTCTTATAAACTTTGCGATGTTAATGCTCCTCAAGCTTCTAACAAAGGAAAAAGGCATAACAAAAACAAAAAGAAAGTTTACCTGAGCAATGATTTTCTGAGTGTTCAGTATATATAAGTAGAAAAAGTAGAAATTGGAATAGCTTATATACCCAGAAAGCATTTAGCCCAAACTTTCCAGAATACCTTAGTGCTTTCTTTTTACTTCTCCCACACAAGACTTGGTCACAGAGCATAAGTGAGCTCCAGGGTTGGTGAAGTTATACTGACAATAGAAGCACAGTGAAGGAAGCCTTCTTCCGTCCCCACGGCTCACCTTCCTGCGGCTTTGCCTCTGATGCCCCCGGATGGGCGGTGTGCTGAAGCCACCTGCACTGGCTCGTGGGAGCCAATTGTTTAGGGATTTTGTGATCTGGTTGTTAAACGCAGCTCTTATTTAAAAATAAATTATATAAACATAATTAAATAAATTGTATTAAAAATGAAGGCAATAAATACTCAAAACTTCCCACTTCTTAGCTATTTTTGCCCTGTTTTGCTCTATTAATGTTCTTGAGATTATGTCCATTCTACCTGTATGGTAGAAATATTATATAGCAGTGTGCTACTGAGACTTTCTTGGTAGCTTGAATTCAGCCGTGGTGAGAGTATTGACACCATGGAAACTGAAAACATATAAATGAGTGCATCCCCTTCTGCCTCAAGAGATTGGATGCTAAGCATTTACCGAAACGTCTCTGTCTAAAACCCAGGTGGAACTTGAGA